>JAJOOR010031457.1:0-16259 GCA_036250505.1 Solanum acaule | reverse complement strand
TGGATGGTGTTGCTAGGAAGAGTGCCAGGTTGATGTGGGTTCACTGTAGTAGACAACTGAGTCATCTGCTGCTCTAGATGCTTTATTGACACTGCATGGGCATCAACCTTTTGACCAATACCAGACAAGTCATTTCTCATCTCCTTCACATTCTCATCCGTTGCATCAAACATTCTCATCATCTTATGCATCATATCTTCAATACGCGCCATATTTCCTCTAGCTTCCCTCGTACTAATTCCCAATTTTGCGGGGGACCATAAGGTCCAACCCGATTGTTTCTGTTGCCATAGTTGTTCCAATTGTAGTTGTTGTTGCGATTGAAGTTCCCATCCCAGACATATTGACCCTCTCGGTTGTAATTGTCATAGTTCCAACCTTGGTTTCCTTGACCTTGGCGCCAACTTTCCTTGTTGGATCCTTGGGCATTTGGTCGGAAACCACCCGTCTAATCATTCACCGCATAAGCATCCTCTTCATAGTAACACTCTTCAACTGGTGGTGGCGTTCTAGTCAAGTAATTCACAACATTTACCTTCTCCGCACCTCCGCTCACATCTTCAATACCAACCCCAACTCGGTCCTCATCTGTGCCATCTCCTCACGAATCTCATCCGCAGACTGGTTGTTTGTAGCATGAACGGAAAATGTGTTTCTCCCATTATCTGACCTCCTAGTGATCCATGCTTTATTGTTGCGAGAGATCTTCTCCAATTTTTCTGCAATCTGTGCGTATGTGCACTCACCATATGAACCTACAACAATAGTATCTAGAACTGCTTTATTGTTGTCATCCTGACCTCGATAGGAATATTCCTTCAGCGACTCATCATCAATACGGTGATTCGGAACACTTCTTACAAATGCAGTGAACCTGTCCCAAGAGCTACTCACAGACTCTTCAGGTAGTGCCACAAAATTATTAACCCTATCTTTGTGATTGAGCTTCTTGGACACTAGATAATATCTTGCTAAGAACACATCCTTTAGTTGCTCCCATGTATAGATTGAATTATAATGGAGCTCAGTGAACCATACAGCAGCATCGCCTATCAGTGATAGAGGGAACACTCACAACCCGATGACATCCATATCTAAGTCTGGTCGACTTACACAGCTTTTGCAAACCACCCTTAGCTTGGCTATGTGAGCATGTGGCTCTTCTGATGGTGACCCCGAGAACAAGCCCCTCGCTGTAAGCATTTGCATCAAGCTACTGGTCACTACAAATGTGTGCCTCGGAGGCAAAGGGGGTAGGACAAGAGGTCCATCTGAGTCAACAATATTGACGTTGCCCTTATAGTTGTCATGCAGTCGTGGGCCAAGTGGATCCTGCACCCTCAATGCATTTCCCAATTGATTTTCAGCTGGAACCTGGTTGTCCCTACCAACTACCCACGGAGGTTGCAACACAACTTCATCACCAAGATTGCCTCCGATAGGATTAACTTGAACTCCTGGATTGTTCATTCTTCGCAAAGTTCGGTTCAACTCTGGATCGTACGGAGTAAGTGGTTCACCCTGGCTTCGTGTACTTAGTATACACTAGAGTCAGAACCTAAGAGAGTCAAAAAGAAAAAGAAAAAGTAAAATTAGGAAATATTTGACTAACGTTCAATAATGTAGTTAAAATAAATCTAAAAGCCAAAATTCCCCGGCAGCGGCGCCAAAATTTGATACGCTCAAATTACACCTCCCAAAAAAAGCAAAAACGATCGTTATCAAGTAAAGAACCCAACTTGTAGGTTGGGGTCGATCCCACAAGGAAAATGGTTTAGACTTTACTTTAACCAACAATTATATTCAATTAGTCAAATTACTTCCATAAACAAGTAATTAAAAGGGGGGTTTTTGAGAAACAAATTGTAAGAATTAAATAAGTAATCAGTAATCAAAAGTCAATTTTAGTTGTTATCAACATGAGAGAATTAACTAGGGTATACGTGTTCCCCACAAGCTCATAACACAGTAATCCTAGTAATAGCAATCCTTTCCTAGTGTATTACATGCAAAGTGATAAGTTAGGTATCTCTAAATCCTTGGTCCGACATCTTAGAGAATTTCACCCCGCACCTTGGTCCGGTTACGTGTGTATAATTTACTAACCCTTACCTTTACCTCATATTAGACATCACATCGATGTTTGGCTTAATTATTACTTCGCACCAATCGACTCTTAGTCTATTAGATAGTATCACACTAAATCTATGTTGATAATTCTTTTCTTGTTGATTACCTCCTTGGTCCGGCAAGTAGCAACAAGGAGAGTTCTAACGCGTGCACTTGTTAAAAAGACTTCTAAACGAAAGAATTATCAATGCATACAACAACACTATTCAAGAATTGCTTAGTTACTATTCATACTTTGTTAATCACTCATGGTTCCCACAACCCTAGTTGTGGAGTTTAGTTACCCATAATCATATAAACAAAATTCCTTGTTTTAGATGAAAGAATTATAAACTTACGTAACAAGAATAATAAACCCAAAAATTCAATTTGAATTGCAACACCAAAATCTTTAAAACGAACTTAGGAAATTAAGAATTACTAAAGTTGCAAGTTAATCTCCCAAGTCAAGAACTAGAATCACAATAATAAAATCCAACCCTCAAAAACGAGGTTTACATACCCTATTTATAGAAAACAAGTCCTAAATTAAAAGGAAAACAAAATAAGGAAAGTTTGTTCAGGCACGCGTCTTCATTCCACGAGACTGACAGACGGACCGTCAATGGATCTACGGTCCGTGAGTCCCTTTCATCAGCCAGGACTTAAAAAATATTTCAGCTTCCAAAAATCAGCTTCTCTGAAGCGATCGACGAAACTGCTGTACGGACCGTAGATCGATCTACGGACCGTCAATGGTCACCTGGTTCCACACTTGGTCAGATTTCCCTGATTTGCCTTCCAAGCCTTGCCTGCTGATCTACGACCACCATTTACGGAGTGTCAATAGACCTACGGTCCATAGATCACCTTTATAGATTCCCTTTTTTGCATTTCTTTCAGTTGTCTCATTACTTCCGCGCCTGAACATCTTTCCTGCAAAATATGATAAAAACACATAAAAAAACAATACAAAAAGGCCCTAGACACACACAACTTGTAAGTGAAATGTATTAGAAATACCATAAACTCACGATATATCACTAATCTTGAGCATCTTTCACCAAATCAACCCCCTAAGGGTTTCACATCTCCAAACTAAAGCCAACCAATTTAATACCTACACATCCTCACATACAATGCCTCAATGAAGTCATCTCAATACTTGAGTGATAAATATTGTTGTATGTAAACGTAACTAACAACAGTAAACTTAACCAACAACAAAAATGATTCCCAACAACCACCAAAGTTGATCGTACACACGTCTGCAACATGTAATCAAGGACCTTGACACAATAATCAGGACAAATCCTTTCGTACTTAAGCATGATAAAACTCCAAATCAATACTCGCTACAATTAGAAGTGAACCTGAACCAACCAAAACAAACTCATAAT
Source organism: Solanum acaule (assembly GCA_036250505.1). Classification (NCBI taxonomy): domain Eukaryota; kingdom Viridiplantae; phylum Streptophyta; class Magnoliopsida; order Solanales; family Solanaceae; genus Solanum; species Solanum acaule. The sequence continues at coordinate 12,750 of JAJOOR010031457.1, read as the reverse complement.
ACCCAAACAATCATAGTTGTTAACAACATCTCCATCCCACAACAAAAATTCTCATGAGCTTAAGTTATAAATTTTTTATCTTTAGACATCAGATACTCTTCAAGGGATATGTCCAAGCATACAAACTCCCTAACAACACTATTGAAATACTAGATTTAGCAATTGTGATTGTAGAATACCGTTAAGAACAGTAGAATTGGACCCAATGATCCCCACATTTAACCAAGAGAACATCGCAGGATCGATACACCTGATCCACTACCAAGGATCCACCCACAAAAGTGAAAACACATGTGAGCATGGCTAGTGAGTCTTATGCTCAACCATGTACAAAATGAAATAGATGGTCACATAAGAATTTACGGAATACAACACTAAATGTTTTCTTCCGAAGAGGTGATACCAGCCATTTCCATTCAATTGACTCCACATACTCTTCATATCATTCCACTAAAGCCCACACTCTCATTACTAACAACCATCATAAACACTCCTACCATTTACCTCATTATAAACCAACACTTTTAAATGAAACCTTTCTTAGGTTCTTAACAATCAACAGTAATAAACTTTATGAATCAACACAAGTGTAAGTCTTTTCAAATACTCAATACCTGATACAATTGATCATTTCTCACCTTGCCAACTCATACCTTGACAACATATATCACCACGAATGTAGCTTACAATGTAAAACATGAATTGTAAATTCAACCGTGTAACACAATCTTCTTATCTATAAATATTAGCTTGTACCTTGAAGATTTTTATGAATTCATGGATCTTCACTTATCATTAATCGTATCTCCATCGATCTTACAATATCCTTCGCTAAAAATTCACTCGTACTCATTACTAAACTCAAAAACAAAACCAAAGCACTAATCATCACACTCAAGCTAATGTATGTTCACTCATTTCTCAAGTCTTTTCCCATAGTTTTTAACCAATCTGATGGACCTGTGACACTATTACCATAGCCACAACAACGAATGAATTCACACGTCTCTGAACCCAATTCTCCTCCCCTTTGAAGATACCTCTTAAGCCTTTGAAATCAAATAAAATATTCTTTCTCTCTTCTCTCTCTAAAGGATGTACTACATCCCATTATATTTCTTAATTATGACTTTAGCTCTTTTAAATTCTATTCGACTGGTGTCCCGCCATCTCTAAAAACCTTCCATACAACCACATTACTCACCAAATATTAGGAAACCATAAACTTAGTTACTCGCCAGTCATAATTAATATATAAAATTTGCTTAACCACAATTTTATTATATAGTTGCATCCCATCACAATCCATCACGAACTCTTATTACCATTATGCTCAGTCAGCCCTGACTATCACTACGAAGTCAACCTTTTCATCAACATGGCACCTCAAACTCAGGTATACTCATCAAATTCAAAGGACTAACCCAATTTTATACGCACTTTCTTACTAAAATATTTAATTTCCTTTACCCAAGTATACTCAGTTGGACTTTCTTTATCCATAAGTTTGTCATTTCGGTGTCAATCTACTCCTTTATGACTTAATATAAAATCACCAGTCCTCATACTACCATCCTTCTTCTTAACAAACAAGATAAGAGCACCCCACGAAGAAGCTCTAGGACAGATGAAACCTTTATCAAGAAACTCCTAGATTTAGGCTTTAAGCTCTCTCAATTCTGCCAAAGCCATGCAATAAGGAGGAATGGAGATGGGGGCGAGTGTCAGGTTCGAAGTCAATGTAGAAATTTATATCTCCATCTGAGGCATACCAGGCAAATCGGTAGGAAACACTTCCATGAATTCAGACACTACAGGAATAGACTCAATAGAGAAAGGCTCAACATCAACCTCCCGAATATGAGCCAAAAACACCAAACACCTCTGCCCCACCAGTGTCCTAGTCTGCACGAAAGATATGACCTTAGTTGGCTTAAGCTTGTACACCCATTCCCACTCTAACTTTTCCCTACTCAGGATCTCTAGAGTCACAAACTTAACATTACAATTAAGCACATTATAATAGGGGGACAACCAAGTCATGCCTAAGATTATATCGAAGCCAGTCATATCCAAAATAACCAAATCAGTCCGTCTGAAAACCCATAAACAAAACAGGACAAGCACGATATACCTGTTGATTATGACTGACTCTCCAACTGGGGTAGAAACATGGATGGGAGCATCAAGAACATCACAACCACATCAAATCTCAAGGCAAACTGAACTGATAAATATAAATAAGTAGAACCCGAATCAAACAAAATGGTAGCTATTCGGTCACAGATAAGAATAGCATTTGTGACCACTGCATCAGACACCTCAGCCTTGGTCTTTCCTGGAAAGGCATAAAACTAAGCCCTGTGATCTTGACGGGCAACCTTCTTGCCTGGCGGCACTGCTCCCCTACCTTCATTACCATTTCTCCAGCCTCGACAGCCTCGTTGATTTCCTCCTCATATGCCCAGGTTCTCCACAATTTTAACACACTTAATAACTTAACCAAGTAAGCATCGCTGCTATTGTAGTAGTCGTATCATGACCCTCTTTGATATACACTCAATCTAGGAAATCGCAGCAGATATTCTAACTTCAATTGTCACAACATAATTTCATCATTTACTAAGAAACCCTTACATGTTATGAAAATAATACTAAATGCATTTTCCAAAGTAATGGTGGTCATTATCTAGCCTTCCCTTACATACTTCTTGAATGTTGTTACCTTGGAAAAGTCTTATGACTTTACCCCCTTCTACTTCCGTCACAAAATCAACCACTTCCTGAAAAAGATTTTGCTAAATAAACTACCTATAAGCTTGAATCTGCAAATCTGACCTTCATTCCTATACAAAACAACGAATTTTCTCTTTTAGACTGAAGCAAAGTGGAGCACCATAATTGGATAAAACACAAACTTTTGCCTTAAAGGTTGCAACAATTATATTATGTTGCTCTATATTCAGGAATTCATCTCTCCTCCTATCCCTCAAAATTCAAGGTATATACTTCTCCAGAAAGCTATAAAATGTTTCCCAAGTCATGAGTAGTGTATTTCACTAGTCAACACTCAACATGAGACCACCACCACATTTTGGTGTCTCCCTTGAACTGGTATATCATAAACTCAACGCCAAATCACTGTAACTTATCCATCTTATGAAGCAGCTCATGACAATCAACAAGAAAATCATAAGAATCTTCAGATTCAGTACCCATGAAAAATGAATGTTTCAACCCCTAGAACCTAATTAAACCCTCATGTTTGTTACTAGTCATTTCATGCCCACATCGAATAGGGGAAACATGCTTATTTTAAAGGACGCATCCTCTCTGCTATTGTTGGTGTTACCACTTTTGTTGCTCTAGTTCTGACCATAGAGTGAAGGAGGAAAGATACCAATTTGTATCACCGAGATACCAATTGGATTCAAGTAATAGCATGAAGAAACAAAGAACTGAGTTTCCTAAATTCCTATAGCCTCTCTAAGAAAAGTACATATGTCTCCGTACCATTCTGCAAGACTATACTAGACTCGTTTTGGTACAATGAGATCAACGAACCTAGGGCTCTAATACCAACTTTGTCACGACCCAGACCACCGTGATTGGCAACCACACTAACCCTCCGGTGGGATAACCAGTACTACAACCCAACTAAGGACCTTAACGAAAACTAGCACATTTAAAGATACAAAAAGTAGGTTAAAATGACTAACAGAAAGTACGGAGTTCCCATAAACTCCGAAGGTCTAATAAAATAACTAATGCGGAAATTCAACCCTTAGAACTGAAAGTCATTGTACCAAAACTCTGATTAACTAACAAGTCTAAGAAAAAGGGGGCGCAACCCTGAAAACTAAACAAAACACCCTAAGCAAATAGTCTTAGTCCGAAAAGACTAAACAAGAAAGATCCATGGCAGCCTGAAAGAACTGGCTTACCCTTGAATCCGGTCACGCTCAATAGTCTCATAACTGAGGTATGTCAGTAGCCGCCTGAAAATGCCATGTACTCAACAAAGAAAGAGCAACTGCAGTATCAGTACACAACCACAGTGAAATGGTAGGATCACGCGGCTACTCCCACAAGCACAATATATACAACGAACAATTATAACACAGTAGGCACACATATACATAATACATAGATCAGTCATCATTTTAGGAACAACATACAATTCCCCAATATCAATGACAGGTAAATAAGAACATAATAATCACAAGTGGTCCTCTCATAGAACTCACACCCAAAATGTTAGTGTGCAGAAACGTGACACCCGATCCAATATATGTGTCAGAACGTGATACACGATCCAATATATCTGTCAAAACGTGACACCCGATCCAATATATGTGTCGGAATATGATACCCGATCCAATATATGTGTTGGAATGTGACACCCGATCTAATATATGTGTCAGAACATGACACCCGATCCAGTCAGCACAAACACAGTCACAATCACATCCATAATGAACAATACTCATTATCATAAAATCAAGTAACATGTTCACGGAATGTATTATGACACACATCATCATTTCATTCGATTGATTCACATTTCCTATTTACATACATGCAGGCATACTATGAAACAACTATCCGACATATATCACACCATAGGAAATCAAACCATCACCTACCTCGAAACCAAGCTTGAATCCTCATACGATACTTGAGCCTTCCTTTTCCAGATTCTTTCCGCTTATTCTTGGTCTATAAACAAGTAATTCATCGCAGGGATCAATAAACAAGGTCTAATTACCCAGATTATAACAATGTTAATAACCCAAGACCAAACAGAGATCCTAATGTTCAACTAGGGCTTTTCCCATCATCAACTTCATTCCAAAACCCTCCCCCAATTATAATTACCCAAGAATCTAAGTTCTACGGATTGAAAAATGGTTTAGGGGAGTAAAATCCTTACCTTTAGCACCAAAAGTTTGAAAAACTGTCAAGAAATTACCTTGGGTCGTTCCTTAGGTCTTCAGAATGAAGGTTTGCAGAAAAATAACATTTTTAGGGTTTTTCCTTATTTAAGTCGCAACTGTTCCGCTACAACGGGACCCAACCCGCTACAGCGACCCCTCTCTGGCAGCTTGCACGGAGACAGAAAGTTGGAATTTTAGTTCCAAGTTCCCATTTCGCAACACACCTTCAACCCTTGATGTTCAAAAACTACTCTTTCACGCAAGATAAGTTTTAGGAGTTCTACTCGCCGAAATTCGATTTCTTAAAGTAGTACAAGCTCCTAAACGTCTTAGCTATCAACTCATATGATCTAATTCGTAGTTAAATCCTCTATTCCTTACCAGATTTCCCTAGACCTCACCTGAATTAGATTTCGTCCAAATCTGGACTAGGCTACAATTTTTTGAGTCAATACTCAAAACTTTTTCTGGCCCAAATTCTTTCCCCATTGGCTTTTTCATACTGACGGGAATAAGTCGTTACAGTTTCAGAGTTATGAACTGCCAACGAGGGCAATGTTGTTGCCTAAGAGGTCTATGTTGTTGCCTAAGAGGGTCATGTTATTGCCAAAGAGGGCTATGCCTTGCCTATATGGGTATATTGATGCCAAAGAGAGCTAGTTGTTGCCTATGGGCTATATTGATGTCATGTGCTACCTATGGGGATATATTTATGCCTAAGAGGGATATGAACTACCTATGGGGCAATGTTGTTGCCTAAGAGGGCTATGCGCTGCCTACGAGGCTATATTGTTGCTTAAGAGAGATATGTGGCTTCCTACGTGGAAAAGGGGCTACCGATAAGGGTATATAGATTGATTTGGATCCTTTTGGGATTATGGGCCCCTAGGTAAGTTGTTTTGTTTGTTGTTTGTACTTGTCGAGCTTAATGGGGCTTGGTTGGGTTGTTGTTTGAGTATTTTTATATGTTTAGATTTAGCAGCAGGTCAATATGCTTCTCTTATTCTTTATTTCCTTACCTCATTACCTTTAGTATATTATGATACTTGTTTATTTAGTCTATTGTCTTTCATACTTGGTACTTTATTTCGTATTGATGCCCCTTGCGTGGGGGAACTGCATTCATTCCTGTAGGTCCCGATAGATGACTCGATAAATCTCCCCAACAGCAGATTTGAGTTCCAGTAAGTTGACTATCCTCTTTCATTCGAAGCTGCTAGAGGTAAGAGGTTTGTTAGCTTCTGTTGTATATAGTTATTGGGTAGGTCAGGGCGCTGTCCTGACCAAGCTTCAGTACTCTTAGGGATTGTTTGGTAGAGTGTATTAACAAAAATAATGCTTGCATTAGCTTTATATATTAGTAATACCTTGTTTGGTACATTGTTTATGTTATGTATAACTAATACTTGCATTAGTTATACACTCTATTGTGTATTGATGAGTGTATTACTGATACCATGAATTTTTATGTATTAATAATGCAAATGATTTAATATATGCATTAGCATGGTTAAAGACTCAATTACCCCTCGAAAGCACTTTTACATCTTTTCCACCATAATTGTGGAGGATGCTTTTGTAAACAAACATTTTTATACAATACTTACTTTTTTTAATACACCAAACCAAACAATGCATAAAAAATATTCTATATATAACTAATGCAAGCATAACTAATACACGTATTACTAATGCAAGTATTACTAATACACTCTATTATGCATTATTTTTATACACTCTACCAAACGACCCCTTAAAGGTTTGCAGACTAGTGTGTTGGGTTGTATAGAAACGTTATTGGCCATGTTTACCTTATTTGTTGGTTGAATAAAGTTTGATAATCGTTTGGTGCATTGTCTTAATATAAAATGGTTACATTTTTCTAGATATCATGGTGGCGTCAACTGTCCAAATAAGACTTATTTGCTAGTTGGCTACTTCTTTATATGAACTGTTAGGAGTAGTTATTTCCTTTATATAGATATTGGTTGGGGCCTTACCGGTCGAGGGATTATTTTTAAGCCTAGATACACACATTTGTTTTCTTAACTATGTGTGGCTACTATGCGCTTTTAGCAAATTGTTCAACAAGGTCGGCTCAGGGCCTACGTTTTGGAATTAGGTGACAGTTGCACCCCTTGTATCCTAGGGAGTCTATAAGCCTTGTCTAGTGCAGTCTGCCTTATAAATGTGTTGTGCACCACATTTATAAGATAGTCATCTTTCTTTTGCTCACCTCGTGTTATAGAGCTGGGTCTTAAGGAATCACTTTTCGGGCTTCTATTTGATTTTTGTATATAGAGAGATGGCTGATACTAGATAGACCTCAGTTAGCCAGAGGTTAGATACAATTATAGGTGAGGATACCAACAAGGTACCACCGGAGACAGCTCACTGTAACACCCACTATGAGACATCTTCTCACCCCTATAGTTTCTCCACCAACTCAAGAGCCTTTGAGGTTTATAGGACCCACGACACAACCAGAAGTACCACCTCCAACTCCTCCTATTCCATATGATCATGACTTCAAGAGTGTAGTATGTATGTTATCATAGTTAGTAGTTGCACAGTACCAGCGAGTTACGCCAGGTGTTGTCAGACCTTCTAAAGGACTTAGAAGTTTGAGAGTTCATGAGTTTCTAGCCTTGAGTTCTTTATAGTTTACAGGGACAGATCATAGGGGGCACCCTCAACATTTTGTCGATCAACTTCATAGGATATTCAGGGTCATGAATGCCTCAGTGATTAATTCAGTTGAGTAAGCAACCTTTTAATTATGTGATGTTGTAGTATTTATGAGAGTTGGGAGAGATCCAGGGAAAGATGCACCTCCATCCTCTTGGGATAGCTTTACCAAATCTTACATAGATCACTATCCATCTTGAGAGATTCAGGATGCCCGAGTTCCTAGACCTTCGACAGGGCATCATGAGTCAAAGAGTATGGGTTGATATTTGATTCATTGGCTAGCTATGCCCCAATATTTGTTGATAAGATGCATGATAGGGTTCGACGATTTGTAAGAGGGATTCATACTATATCGATGCTAGCACTACCACAATACTAAATGATAATATGGATATCTCTCAAATTCATGCCTTTGCACAAAGCATAGAAGAGCACTAACATCAACAGTATATGAGAAAGAGAGTTGAGAGAGAGTAGCAAAAGTAGGCTAGGACCGCTAGTTCACATGAGGACTTTCAGGGTGGTCCTAGACCTCGATATCATAGTAGGCCACCCAGACCTCCACTACAGTAGTTCTAAGGTAACAAATTTGATCGTTACAGAGAGTCAGCTTGAGGTGAGGGTTCACGAGCATCAGGAACTCAACAACAAATGAGTTCATGCCAAGCTAGGTCATCCCCATTGCATTTTTCTAAATGTGGTAGGATGTATTTCAAGATATATAAGTATGGTTCCATATATTGTTATTCTTATGGTCAGAAGGGCCATGTGTAAAGGAGCTACCTGACTATAGGTCAGGGTGGTATAGGTTAACCAAATGGGTTAGTTGTAGGTTCTTCCTTATTAGCACATTCTACAGGGCATGGACCTCAGACTTCAGCAGTTAGAGGCGGAGCATCTAGTTCTGGTAGTGGCTAGAATCGTGTATATGCATTAGCTAACTAACAAGACTCAGAGTCATCATCTGATGTTGTGACAGGTACATTGCTTTTTTGTTCTCGTTGTGTTTATGATTTGATAGGTCCAGGCTTTACCCTGTATTATGTTACTCTATTTGTTATGGGGAAGTTGTGAGCAGAATCATTACCTCGACCCGTTATTGTGTCTCCACTATTTGGTGAGTCTATTATTTCCAAGAGAGTCTATAGAGGTTGCACAATATAAATAAGTTATCGTAAGATCTTTGTATACCTGGTAGAGTTAGCAATGGTCAATTTCAACGTCATTATGGGTATGGATTGGCTTGCATCTTGTTATGCTAATGTTGAGTACTGGACAAAGAATGTTAGATTTCATTTTCCATGAGAGGCAGTGCAAGAATTGAAAGGCAATATAGTAGCGCCAAAAGGTAGGTTTATTTCCTATCTTGAGGCAATGAGGATGATTACTAAGAGTTTTATTTATCATCTTGTTTGAGCTCGGGATATGGATGTAGAACTAGTCTATTTAGGTGGTTAATGAGTTTCTGGATGTATTTCCAAATGAGCTTCCTTGTATTTTGCTAGAACAAGAAATTGATTTTGCTATTGATATGCTACTAGGTACACGACCCATATCTATCCCTCCTTATAGAATGGATCTTACTGAGCTAAAGAAGTTGAAAGATCAAACAAAAGATTTGCTGGATAAAGGCTTTATCAGGCCTAGTATTCACCGTGGGGTGCACCAGTATTATTTGTGAGAAATAAAAATGGTTTTCTAAGGATCTGTATCGATTATCGATAACTAAACAAGGAGACTATAAAGAATAAATATCTCCTTCTAAGGATCGATGACTTGTTTGATCAACTAGAAGGTGCTAAGTATGTTTAAAACACTGATGAAATATATTCGGAAGACATCTTTTATAACCCAATATGCACATTTTGAGTTTTTGGTGATGTCTTTTGGATTGATCAATACCCCAACGGTGTTTATGGACTTGATGAATAGCATATTTAGGTCATATTTGGACCTGTTTGTGATTGTATTTATTTATGATATTTTTGTGTGCTCACGTTCAAAAGTTGAGCATGCAGATCATTTGTGAGTCCTTAAGGTTCTTCGAGATCAAGAACCTTATGCAAAGTTCTCTAAGTGTGAATCTGGTTGAGCTATGTTACTTTATTAGGCCATATTGTATCAGATACGGGTATTATGGTTGATACACAGAAGATTGAGGCCGTGAAGACTTGGCCTAGACACACAAAATTGACAGAGGTTCATAGTTTCGTAGGGTTAGCTGGGTACTACAGAAGGTTTATAGAGGGGGTTTCTTCACTTTCATCACCACTAACAAAGCTAACTTAGGAATAAGTTAAGTTTTGATGGAATGAGGCTTGTGAGCAGAGTTTCCAGGAGCTGAAGGAAAACTTGAAATCAGCACCAGTCCTAGCCTTGTAAGAGGGTTAAGAGGGATATGCAGTGTACTGTGACGCTTCGGGTGTTGGGTTAGGATGTTTTCTGATGGAACATGGTAAGGTGATCACATATGCTTCAAGGAAATTGAGGAAGCGTGAGAAGAACTACCCAACCCATGATTTAGAGTTGGCTGCAGTTGTGCATGCAAAGAAGATTTGGAGACACTACCTATATGGCGTTCATGTTGATATCTTAACACATCATATGAGCCATCAATATATCTTTAAACAGAAGGAATTAAATCTGCGATAGTGTCGATGACTTGAGTTACTGAAAGACTACGACATAGATATTCATATCATCCAGGAAAGGCAAATATAGTAGCTGGTGCCTTCAGTTAATGGGTATTTTATCCCATTTCGATGTTGAGAGGATTGAATTAGCTCGAGAACGTCATTACTTAGCCAGCATGGGAGTCAGATTATTAGAGGCAACTGTTAGTAAGGTCAGAGTTTAGAGCACAGTCGTATCATTCTTAATCCTTGATTTGAAGGCATGATAGCACGAGGATCCCAACATAGAGAAGCTCAGAGGCAAGGCTCATGATAAGGACTCCTTAGACTTTGAAATAGCAGGAGATGGAGTCCTCATATATAGAGGTCGATTGTGTGTTCCAAATGTTATAGGCCTTCGACAACAAATTATGGTAGAGGCACATCATTCCCGTTATTCTATTCACCTAGGTTTGATGAAGATGTACTAAGAAATTAAAGAGATCTATTGGTGACTCGGGATAAAGAAGGACATTGTTGAGTCTGTGGCACACTGTCCTAATTGCCAACAAGTGAAAGTTGAGCACCAAAAGTCTGTTGGGCTGGTCCAGGAGATAGTTATTCCTTTGTGGAAGTGGGAGGCAATTAATATGGATTTTATTACTAGATTACCTCGATCATAGCACAAGTTTGACTCTATTTAGGTAATTGTTGATAGGCTAAACAAATCAGCCCACTTCTTGCTGGTCAAGATTACTTTCACAGATGAAGACTATGCAGGGCTTTATATGAAAGAGATTGTTAGGTTGCATGGTGTTCCGGTATCTATTATCTCTATGATAGAGGTGTACAATTTACCGCTAACTTTTGAAAGTCTTTCCAGAAAGGACTTGGAATGCAGGTTAATCTTAGTATAGTTTTCCACCCTTAGACAGATGGCCAGGCTGAGTGCATAATTCAAACGCTTGAGGATATGTTACAATGGATAGAGGTTATGAGGACTTGAACTCTAATTTTTAGACCTCCACTCACATTCCCACAAATATTTATGAAGAAAGTGGAGGACGGGAAGTTTCTTAAGTTCATCTTTATGTTGAAACAACTATCAGTGAACATTCCACTAATTGAGGCCCTTGAAAAGATATCGAGTTATGCCAAGTTCATGAAGACTTGGCTATGAAGAAGAGATACTTCCAATTTTGTTATGATAGATAATCTGCAGTATTGTTATTGCTATGAAGTCGTTAGTTCGGAAGAAAGAAGACCCTAATTCATTCACTATTCCATGCATCATCGGATCATTCAACTTTGCTAAGGCGTTATGTCACTTGGGTGCTTGCATAAATATGATGACACTTACTACTAATAGAAAGTTGGATTTGGGAGTCCACAAACCTAAGATTATATGACTATCAATGGTTGACCACTTAGTCAAAAAGATGTGTGGATATTATGCGTGATGAATTGGTAAGAGTGAAAAGTTTCATCCTTTCAACTGATTTTGTAATTCTTAAAGATTGTGAGGTGGATTTCGATGTTCCCATAATTTAAGGAAGACCATTTTTGGCAACATGCATGACACTTGTTGATATGGAAAGCAACAAGTTGAAGTTTCGACTGAATGATGAATAGAATCGTGGCAAAATATTTTTTGCCACAATGTGTGTACCATATTGCCACGACTTCTTGCGTGGCTAAAACCCGCATTTTTTAGTGAATCCTGCTCTTTCGAATCTCAATAACATATATTCTGGATAAAAAGTGTAGAGATGGTATATCCATAAACCTTTTTTCATTTAGCAAGGCACGGAAACCTCATCTTTTCTATCGTATAATTGATTTATTAGAATATTACCATTAGCACTATCCCACCCAACCAAGAGAAAACAATAAAAATTGAATTGTGGATAAGATATAGACGAAATATAGTTAATGGGAGGATACATATTTCCTTTTATCTTCTGTTTTCTTGTTTCATCTAAGTTTATAAGAAACAACATATATAGTAGCTACAATCTTAAGCCTATGGTGTAGGAAGGACCCTTACCGAGATTTGGCTAGTGAACTTTAGCACTTTATATACACTACATAAAAAATGTTTTTTAGCGGCAATTAATTAATGGCAATAGCTCAATTGCCGCTAAATATGTATGTTTAGTGGCAATTAGCATTCTTTGTATATGTCCCTAAAGTCTTTAGCGACAATGGGTCTAATGACACTTAACTAATGTCGGTAAAGACTTTAGTACTCTTTATTAATGTGTCTATTTATTGCCTCTAAAAATTATTTTTGTTGTAGTGATAAACGGCTTTTGGCATTTTTAAATTGTACTGGTTAGTAAGTAGTTAGTATAATGATAAATCTATAGGCCGTAGTATAGATACTTTGCTCATCTTAGACAAAAAAAATTAAAACGAGGAGAAGAGATGAAATTTAAAAGGAACAAGAAATACCCATCTCTTAGATTAATAAAAAAAAAAAAAAAAAAAAAAAAAAAAAAAAACAAATA
>JAJOOR010031456.1:0-16983 GCA_036250505.1 Solanum acaule | reverse complement strand
CTTTATCTTTGAATTTAATAGTAAATCAACTGTATTCAAATTTATTTTGTAAAATTTGAATAAGGTAAATTTATCAAATAGTAAGAGTTTATTTAGAATTCTTCTGGCTATGGATTTCTATTATCAAGTTAATGAGAAAAGTTAGAATTCTATTCCAACTCAAATATCATTTAAATTCAAATTCAATTTTTTTTTTAAAAGACTTTTTTTTGTTACTCTTTCTAAATCTTGATTTTCAATTGCAATGCATATTTTTTAATAAACTATATATTTGAATTGAGAGAATTATTTCCAAAATTTATTGTTGCTTACAACATAACAATGACATTGAGTAACATCGATAGATAGGAACCACCAGTTCACTACCGATCAATTCTCACATCCAATTCACCAACTTCGATTCTTGTGTAGTATATTTGCATCGATCTCAAATCATTCAAGTAGTACTAATTGTTTAATTCCACTTTTAAAGGACCATAAGTGGTTCATGCATGAAGATTACATGTTCCTAATTCATATTGTAAGCAGCAAAAATCATTTATATCAATTTGATTAAATTTTACAAGTAAAGGTGATTTTTATTTTTTATTTGCGTAATCGAATGTATTTAGTATATATAAAAAAATAAACGAACAAAATTATAATGAAAAAAATTACTTACTTCAATTCAAGATGATATATAGTGGCAAGCAATTTAACTTGTAATACAACAATCCCTCATCTGCATATAAAAAATGAAAATATTAAAAAAAATTCTAGAAAGTAAAGAATATGAAGAAGGTAGTAAACTCACCCATAAAGTTGATGATCAATGATGAAAAAAAGAAAATGTATAACATTGTAGAAATATATATATAGGAGAGGTTAAAAAGTTAGACCTATATTTGGACTCAAACATCATTTAAATTTGAATTCAATATCATATCTTTTTAAAAAAGAAGATATTTTATTACCTTACTTATTCTTAATTTTTTTAAAATACAATGCATATTTTCTTATAAGTTGTATATTTGAATTGAAAAAGAATATTTGAAAATCAATGAAATAATATTTTTTCCTACGTTTTTTTTGTTTCTTTTGTTGGTTTGTTAATTTCTTAAAAAACAACTAACATAGATTAAAAGGCAGTGTAAATCTTTTAAGTTTTTATTTTTTCCTACGTTTTTCTCCCTCCTTTTCTCGTTTATCTTCTTTTATATTGTATTTTTTTCTTTCTCCTTTGGTGGTTTTTATCTTTTTTATTTTTTTACTTTTATTATTATTATTATTATTATTATTATTAATAATAATAATAATAATAATAATTTTACTACTACTACTGCTGCTATAATTTAGAGTTCTTTTGCCCGTTGTTTCTATTTTAAAGCTAATAGAAAATAAATTATTTTTAAAAGCCTAACGTTATTTTCTAATTCAATTACTTTTATTCTTTCAATAAAAAGCTTTTAATACAATATTTATTAATTTTGTCCTAAAATTACTACTTGACTTTTCAATAGTTTGTCACTTGGTTTAACCATATTGTAAATAACTCTCGTTTATTATGTATACTACATAGAAGATTTCACTATTTATAAAATGGAAATACAAATATTTTTAAATTATGTGAAATTAAATAAAAATGTCTTACTCAAAATAGTTTGATTCAAAAATATATTTGTCATTAATATTCTGATTCAAAATTGTTCATTGTTTCCTTTGAATCAAAAATAACATTTTTAAAAATAAGTATATTATTTCTTTTTTATTTTTAAATGCATTTTTTCGTAATAATGTGATTACAATAGCAAGATCAATTTCCCTCGTCATATGTTAGGTTTGAATTAAACTAGTGTTGTACTATACCGTTATAAGCATAATATATATAACTAAAATCTTGTAAGTTAATATTACAACAATAATATTTATTCAATGTAATTACATAAAGTAGAGTATAAAAAAAAAGAGTAAACAAATTTCATCCCTATCACGAAGATAGAAAATTTATTCTCAATAAAAACTTATAAGCTAATACTAATGTTATGAAATACTTTTAGATAAAAATGAGGTTTAATTCCTAGACACGTTTTTTTTTTCTTTATAAAATCCTCCAAGTTTTGACTTGAATGACATGTATTAGGGACGGTAATTGGAGTCGGAGACTCTCCTAGAATTCCCTATCTCCAAGGAAGAAGATCAAATTGGCCCTTGCGATAGACCTTAAATCTCGATGCATAAACGTTGATACGAGAAATATTCCCTCTTACCATTTGACCTAAACAATAAAATATATTATTGGCTAAATTTAAGAAAACTAATTTAAGGATTTAATGACATTTGGATTAACAACACCTAATTTCACTACATAAGAAATTTACTATCTCTGTTCTAATTCAATCTAAAAAAATGATATGTTTATATATTAAGTGATTGTCGTTTTAATTTATATGTTTTATTTTTGTTGTATGTTTAATTAATAAATATATTTTATTTTTTGACAATTATTTAATTTTAAACTTTTATGTGACATGTTTAAGATCATAATATTAATGGACATTAGATATATTTTACATATTTTTAGTTAAGACTATAATATTAAAAAAAAATATAATTTTCTTAAATTCCGTGTCAAGTTAAAATTAAACAAACAAATTAAAATGAAGAAAATTATAATTTTAAGTTTTAACTTTAAGTTCATGTTCTTAATAGGATTATTTATAGCCACAATATCTATAATTTATTTTCAAACCTAAATTTTTTTAAAAAAATTCTTTTATTCTTTAACAACTCCGTATCAAATCAAATATTATCATATAAATTAAAATGAGGTGTACTAACCAAGACCACAACGTATCAACTTGATCGAAAACTCCAAAAGTAGGAGTCGGTTCATCGGAAGAAATCCAATTAATAAAAATAGATTAATTTTACCTTAAATTATAAAATTCAATTGCGTAAAGGTACAAACCACCTCCACATGTATAGAAGTTAAGAGTATAGTGTAGTTCGATATGAGTTAGCCACTAACTGCAGTTAGCAGTTAACTGAATTTTATTAGAAGTATATTTAGTAGGAGTAGTTAGTAGTTAACAGTTGGTTAATTAAATATTTCCCTTTGTAAAAGTTCTCTTTCATTTTTCGAGAGTATACATTTATGGACTTTGACCAATAGTATAAGATGTATTTTTTTAATCACGTTAATATGAAAATAGTGCAATTTTATATTAGTATTTTCATTTAATATCAAAATTTTAAATTTTAATATTAGATTAATCTAATTTAATCTAACTTCGAAGATTAGTCAAAATTAACTTTAGTGAAGTGAAGTGTGATAAATAAAAGTAAACAGAAGGACTAAGGAGTATAATATAAGAATAGATTTGTCATTTACCTCTAAACATTGAGCTAAGAGTAGAGGATATCACAAGAAAAGTATAAATGTGAAGACTTTCTACAAGCGCAAGATCATTAACTAAGATCAGAAGACTCAACTAAAGAAGAGGAAGCTAGAAGAGAAATATGTATTTTGGACAAGAAAACTTTATTACGGAAGAAGACTCTTTGATTTGGTTTTAATACAAATGTACAATATCATCCCCTATTATACTTATCTATGGATGGTTCTAGATATTACGTCAAGATCTAAATTATTCTATAATTTATACTAATAGATATTTGATTCTCTAGAACATTTACAAGACCAATCTATCTAACTATCTAACAAGGATCTATATACTACAATAGGTCATTCTAAAAAAAATTCATAAAATCTATGAATTTTTTCTAGTTCTAAAAAATCAACTTTACTGTTTCACACTAAGATGTTCTTGATCTAGCTAGCAGAGTGTTGGGTTATGGAGGTGATTAGGGTGTCATGCGGAAGCTTACAATTGCAAATCATATGGTTGATAAATTAGACGACACATAAAACTATACTAAAAGACATAATATTATTATATAATATGACCAATTGGCCTACATAATTAAAAACTAATAAAAAGAAAATATTAATATTGTTGAGAGAAAAGTCTCCCCATAAACAAAACTCTCTAAACAATTACATTGTGGATTCTATTGTTTTTTTTTTATATGAGAAGAGGGGTCTTCAATTTATAGAGTTCCAAACTTTTCTTCCAAGGAAAGAATAACTCAAATATGGAAGAATATTTTATTTTCCTTTCAGGAAAAGTGAAAACATTTATGGTAATGTTTTGTCTTTTCTTTTAGGAAAAAATAAACTTCAAATAAAGTAAGAAAATCAGGACAAAACCCTAACAAATCTCCCCTTTTGGCTTGAATTTTCTTGCATCATAATCTTGATCCTCTTTCTTCACGCAATCTTCATGTATCACTGCTGCTTACCATGATTTAAAAATTGATATGGGTTAAAAATGGAGCCCTGTGTTAAAAGTGATGAACAGGGTTGAAAGTGGAGCTCATGCGTTAAAAGTAATATGCATGAGTTGAAAGTGGAGCTCATGCGTTAAAAGTAAGATGCATGAGTTAAAAGTGGAGCTCATACGTTAAAAGTAAATATACATGAGTTAAAAGTGGAGCCCGAGCATTAAAGTTTGCAGGGGTTGAAAGTTGGAGCCCATGCTCTAAAATAAGCATGAGTTGAAAATTGATTTTGTTTTAAACGATGAAGCAGCAGGATATTGTTGAAAATATATTTGAAATTTTGTTTTTCCACATGTAGTAGCAAAAAAATCTTCTTTATCATCACGTTGATTACAAATTGATTTGAAACCATCTTGAGCCTATCTTCAACCTCACTGAATCATAGGACCGTCGGACCATGGGATCATTGGACCATGTGCTCGTTGGACCATGTGCTCTGATACCACTTGTTGGGTTATGGAGGTGATTAGGGTGTCATGCGGAAGCTTACAATTGCAAATCATATGGTTGATAAATTAGACAACACATAAAACTATACTAAAAGACATAATATTATTATATAATATGACAAATTGGCCTACATAATTAAAAACTAATAAAAAGAAAATATTAATACTGTTGAGAGAAAAGTCTCCCCATAAACAAAACTCTTTAAACGACTACATTGTGGATTCTATTGTTTTTTTTATATGAGAAGAGGGGTCTTCAATTTATAGAGTTCCAAACTTTTCTTCCAAGGAAAGAATAACTCAAATATGGAAGAATATTTTATTTTCCTTTCAAGAAAAGTAAAAATATTTGTGGTAATGTTTTGTCTTTTCTTTTAGGAAAAAATAAACTTTAAGTAAGGTAAGAAAATTAGGACAAAACCCTAACACAGAGTTCATAGTAAATTAACATATTGTAATTATTTTTTTGGCTGATAATTCATTCTAATCTTAAGATCTCCACAAAAGTAACAAAGCAAAGGAAAAATGAAAATTGGGATAAGATCAAAAGTACTATATATAGCATTCATTAGTAAAAGACGGACATAAGGTGGGCCTGAACGCCAGAATAATGTCTTCGCCGAAAGTTGTGAACTTGTGATGTTGATGAAGACAAGATACCGAGTCCGTGTGTAATGTGTACCAAACTATAGATAATCAGTGGCGGATCTAAAATTTTATCTATGAAATAGTAATTGGATAAAAAAATTTTTTTATCAAATCTTCTATAAATTAAAATATGTATTAAATATATTTAAATATTTATTTATTATTATATATTAACTTAAAACCGTTATCAAATTTTAAATTTTGAATTCAATCTTTATCACATATTTAGGCAGTCAAGTGGGCAGGCCCATCGAAAGGCAATGGCTCAAATATTGTTCCGTGCGTAACGTCTACGCGGAAAATAATGCATGAACTAACGATAAACTGGTTTTCACTTTTCATGAGTGAATTCAAAGATACTCTAAAGGGATAAAGAATGTAATTTTGTTGCATTTTCCAAATAAAAGAAAAATATAATTTGTATAGATGATTTTCGATAGATTACTTTCCTCAGTAAATATAATGATTCAAACTTTACTAGTAGCATGGTATCCTCATCCTAATGTAATAATAATGAAAAAAAAATTAACAAAAAAGATGGATTTCGATAACTTTTTGAGTTATATACAAAGTTAGAGTTGATGTTCTATATACAAATTGGTATTGTAAAACATATTTATGTAATTATATTATTTATAAGATAATCAATATTTAATACATTACTCCATTTTTTATTTTTTATTTTTAGTTTAAATGTGGATCAAGTCCACAGCTTTATTAAAAAACATAAATCAATACGTATTGTTTTTACACATAATAGTTTTTACGTATTCATTTATCGCATAGATAATTTCAATATTTAATTGTACAATTAATACGTGGACTAAACCATTTGTTAATTTGTTTAATCTGAAAACAAATAAAGGACTATAAATATGTACGGTTACTTCTTTCTAAACAATATATGGATTTGGTTAGATCTACCGTACGCCTAATTAGCAAACAATTTACATAAGAAAAATTACTCGACACAACAAACATATCCTATATAATTACTTAAAATAATAATATTTCAAAAAAATTATAATATATAGCGATAGTTTTTAATTAGTAGCAAATACACTCAATTTATTTATTTTAAGTCTAATTTATAAGTGTATCTCATAAATATAATACTTCATCGGTCTGCTTTTTACTTGTACTTTATATTTGTTATTTTTGACAAATCAAAAAAATAAAATATTTTTCAGTTATTATACCCTCACTTCATAAAGCTTTGACTCCTAGTCCCCGTCCCTCCCCCCTCTTGAAGCCCATGGTTTATGCATGTGAAAAACTCCACTTTATTAATGCTACAGTTGCCTCTTTTACAAAGTAAAAAAGTAATCAACTTGATTACTTCCATTCAAAATTAGAAGAACTCGTTTAATTCTCGAAGTCTTATGTATATCACATAAATTGAGATTTGAAAGACATAAATTATGACTTAAATAATTTATTATTTTTAACTATAATATACTTTAATTTTATTCAAATATTTTAAATTAATAATTATATAATTTAAGTATTTCTATAAATATATAAAATTCTGTTTAAAATTCCTTAAAGAATATATTTGACTAAATTTACTTCGAAAAATAATTAAATATGTGATTCTCGTACTTCGAATAAAAATAATTGGCATATTGAAATTACTGGTCCCACACATTTGTATTTGCGGCAGTAGAATGGTACAATTTGATTTTATTTTATTTTGTGTGGTTAACTTTAATTTAGGCTGAATTTGGAATGATGACTCTTTCATATTTATCTTCTTTTGTTGATTATAAAGTAGTAGCTTTAAAGGTTCCTCAATAGCCAAAATACTTTCGGTTAAATCTCTGGCTGAAGCAGACAGCTACATGTTTTTGGGTTCCCACGCTTCGCCCACTGTTTTCTCAAATGGGTACATTCACTTACACCGTAAGTTAGTTTGTTTTGTTACAAAGTTTTTTTTTTTTTTTGAAAATAATAATATAAAATAAGTGATGTAGCTAACTAGCTATCATTAAGGCTAAAGAAAAGTAACACATACTCCCTCCGTCCCTATTTAGTTGTCCACTTTAGAAATGACACACAGATTAAGGCAACAATGATTAGCAGTGAAGTTACAATTTTACCCTTATAGTACAATTTACAATTCTAAAATAAATTCACTCAAGATAACTAATCAATGCTGGAAAGTTCATAAGTTTATTTACTTTATTTATGACAACTTTTTACTTTAAATAAGGGTATAATAGAAAAAAATTTGTTATCCTTTCTTGATTTGTCAAAATGGACAACTAAATAGGAACGAAGGGAGTATAAACTTAGACAGAGAAAATATTTCTTTTTTTTACTTGACGACTTTTTAATGACATCACCCTCATTTCATTCTTATTGAATTTCACTAACACTTTATTCTGGGGAGGTAAAAAATCTCACTTTAAAAAGAATTATTTGGTAAACGTAATAAAATTTTCTCTTTTATCTTAGACTTCGTACCAATCAAACGCTAAGATATAAATTGTGACGGAGGATGTAACATATAGAAAGGATTTTTGACTATTTAACTTTATTTCTATGTAAGTTATATATTTACTCAATTTGTGTGTCATCTTTGTTAATGTGTATGTAATTGTCAAAATCACCTTGCTAACATATCAATAAAATTATAAAATGAGTAGAAAATATAAATAAACACCTAGGTGAGAATAAATTAATTTAACAACTTCAAGAAGTTATAATACCCCAATAATCAAAAGACTTTGTAGTCTTGGAGAAAAACTGTATTTGCTAATGTCCAGTTATTAGTTATCTTAAGGATAACATTTGGCCCATTTATTTGGATTCTGCATTTTGTGGATACAATTAACATAGATATTTGCCACATAAAAATAGAATCAATTGACAATTTCATGGTTGTTGTAACTTCTAGTTCAAATCTGATCTTTTTCATTTCCTTAAGTCAAAGGGGGTTCACCCACTCGAAAAAAAATTAAAAAGTCCAATTGCATTTTAAGTCAGCTCCTCAAATAATATATTTAATCCATAACGTCATAAACATTTTGATAAATAATGTTATGGAGTTGTGTCGTCCACTTTTTGATCAATATCTTCTTTTTTTCTCTTTTTTTTTTTTTGTGTTGCAAAGCTGCAAAAAATATCTTTGTAAATACGAAGTTTAAGGAGAAGTAGCTAGTAGTTGTTGTGTTTAAGTCAATTTTGAAAGTGATTTTATTAATCGGAAACAATTTGTGTTTGATCGGCTCAACTAAAAATATTATCTTGAATGTCATACATATAAGACATGTAATCAATTAGTATACATTAATTATCTTAAATTTTTATTATAGGAAACTTGACTCAAGAATTTCAATTTTATTTCAAAGATGAGGCAAGAGCGTAGACAAATGAGCTAAATTAATGATAAATTAAGTTATTAGATATGGTTGCCCACATCACTATTTTTCTACAGGCTGAATCCATAGAAACCTTGGTCATTACTTTAAGCGGCGGATGATTGGTATACAGGATCGGTTGCAACAGTTCGAACCAAGAGATTGGCTTGAAAGGCTACGTTTTCTATATTAAATTTAAGTGAGTCTCAAAAATTAGTTTAAGGACAAAAATTATTCGACATCATCCCATCATCGAAGTGGGACCCAACACTTCCCTACCTTTGGCCAAGTCTTGTTCATTGTAATTGTAGTATAATATGCTATGAATTTTTTTTTTTGAATTTTGAATATAAAAAGTAAATTTGAATTAAGTGGTGTTGTTAACACTTTTTGAAGACAATGGTATTACTATTGTGGCATAATAGTTTGTTAAATTTGTTGTTGTTACGATAAATTATTGAAATTTGAAGAATTATTATTGTTTTGAGTGAAAAAATTGTATTTACCTAAATTTTATACTCAAAATATGTGAAGTGTAATCATATATATGCTTGAACTCCATAAAAGTGCAATTATTATATATCTGAAGTTTGGTCTTTTCAAAATCATAACTTTAATAAATATGTCTAAAATTAGTCTTTGTAAGACATTATATTTTTGAAGTGCAATTATTACATCTCTGAAATTTAATCTTGCCAAGGTTACAACTTTAATAAGCAAATATATGATAGTGAAAACAATCTGAAATTGACCTTAAAAATATGACCAAACTTCATACAAAAATATTTGATATTTGATCTTAACAAAGTCGAGCTTCCAACAAAAACATATCTAAAGTTTTTCAATCTTAGGGCACAAATTTTTGCAACTTTATTTTATCCCGCATATTTGAAGCAGTTTCAAAATAGTATATTTGCAAAAAGAATAAAATAATAATAATCAATGTTGGCTATATTTTAAATTAACGGTCCTAAAATTGAATATTGATATAGTTCGTCCCCAATATCAAGTAAATTAAAATTATGATGAGTCTACCTTTGATATCATAATAGAAATTATAATTTTTTTTTTTAGTTGTTCCTTGTTTAGGATAATTTCTTAATAAATGAGTTTTTAAAAAAAATTATTCGTCTTGCCATCTTTGAACTTTTTAAATGACATTGAACGATAAATTAATTTTTGGTCAGAATTCAGAGCTCTTTGAGACAAAATCTAAATAATAACCTATAAAGAAAATATTTGCATAAATTATATGATAAAAATAAACTTTGAATCTAACTCAACTCCAAAGACTAACTTTCATAAAAATAAATATAACAAGATTTAAGAAAAGTGTCCACCACCAGTTCTGATGTGGACAGAGACGGATCCACGTGTCCCCGTAGGCCGTAAGGGTGCACATGCACCTGTTAACTTCAAAAAATCATATATATTTTGTGACATGTTTTAACAAATATGCATTAGTCGTTGGGTGATGCACTCAACACCCGTCGTCTTCAAATCCTAGATTCTAGATTCGCCTCTTTGGAGCTCAACATAAGTAAATCAAAAAATATAAAAAATATAATTTTGTTCTTGAAAGAAATAACCATTTCCAAGAACAGTTATAAAATTCTGTTTTCTCCCTTAACAAAAAAATCACTTCTTTTACCATTCAAAATCATTTTGTGTTATTTATTTATTAAATAGGATGTCGGAATACCTTCAACTCTCTAAACTAAATTCTTTTTGTCAAAAAAGAACAAGTTTTGTTTTTTTTTTACGAAAAAGGATAATAAGAAGAATCTTTTTCTCTGGTAAAAGACAGGTGTTCTAATATTACGACGACATTTAGGCCAAAAAGGATATTTAAGGTGTAGGTAAAACAAATAATTAATCAATTACGTATATAATTTGTCCCAGAAGCAGTACAGGTTATTTATTTTAATATAGAGAAAAATGTGAACATTGGTAGATTCTGTCGGTTGATAGTAATGATTGTTCTCATCACTATTATTCTACTGGCTAAAAAACAACAATAAACTAATTTGTTTTTCTTCTTTTAATTATTTTCTTAATATTTTAAAATGCAAAAGGAGACTTTTTATTGGTGTGTCGGTGAGCTAAGCTGGAGCTTTTTGAGGGACAGTTGGATTGCACAGCCAAGAATGCAGGACCTCTACACCACTTATATGTATCACAACACAAACCTGCAAAATAAAAAAATAAAAAAAAGTTTTTTTTCTTTAAAATATTCAAATTTGAGCTACCATTATAGTAAAGGAAGACATAATGTTCTAATATAATTTCAACCTAACTCAATTTCGAAAATTAGCTAATAAAATAAAGATTATTCAAAATCAAAGACCTCCAATTCATAAGTAAGCCTATATGGGACTCAACGCTCAAGTTTATCAATGTGTTTGATATAAAAGATTTATTTTCTATTGAAAAATCTTTTTACATCGGAAAAACTTCTCTAAAGTAAATATAATTATGGTGAAGACTGAAGAGTGCAAATAAGATAAGAAATTCAAGACAAATCTTAATATAATTGTGATAGTATATCATGTGAAACTTAATTCGAATGTAAGATTATTAGATATGCAAGTAAAGTCTCATATTGAAAGTTAATAGTAAGAAAATGAATAACACATAAGGTGCACTAATTTCTTAATAATGTGAGTTTTTTTGAGTAAAGTGTACAAGCTTGATCCTGTAACACAATATCACAATATATTAATTAAGATCATCATTAGATTTAATACAACAAAATTACTATGTATAAACTAATAATTTATCTTATATGTAAAAATGAAAATCTTCTCCATTTGAGTATTTAACACAAGAGTTAACTAAGAAAACAAATCAAAGCGTTAGGCGCACCGACAGAAAATATTTCTGAACTCGTTTTATGGGTCCAATCCAAGACAACTATCTACTACTAAGCATGAAATAACAAAAAAACAACAAAAGGATGAATAATTTGTCATATCCCATTCACTGAATCCATTTAGTACTAATTTGTCATATCCCATTCACTGTATCCATTTAGTATGGTTTATATCTAAGATTAATTTAAAATAAGATTAACATACAAATTGGATGACTAATAAAACTCCATTTGGCACCATCTAAACTCTATTTTGAGTTTTGACTTTGCCTTTCCATTTTTTTCAAAAGCCAAATTGTCTCTGCTTGTCGCCAAAAGTCCAACAACAAAATCAAGTCTATAATTAATTTATCAAAAGTAGTTTAATGACTACGTCAAGCAAACAAAATCTCCAACTTTAAAAAGTCCTTTCAATGAAATAAACTTAATGTAAATATTAGTAATATATAGAGATCATAGAGACTGTTTTGTTCACTGTTCTTATGAAGACTTTTAGTATTGATCATAAAGGATTTCTTCTTTTTTGAGTATTACTTGTAAAATCTTTCTCTATATTCTGGTTAGCCCTGTCAAATGACAATGAGACCTCAACGATTGCTCACTATGCTGGACTACAAATAGATAGTAATGTCAAATGAACGGGTTTAGTTGAATTCAGACGGATCAAAATGGATTGTATTAATAATATGGATCCAAAAGAGCGGATCATAACTCAATTTACCTAATTTTAATTAATTTTTATAATATTTTTAAGTGTCTAATAAATTGTTTTTCTTTATTATAATTATATATACTATATCAAACAAAAAAGTCTTTTTAAAAAACTTTTTCTCAATCAACTGACAACATACCGACCCAAATTTTAAATGGTTAAATTGGGCGGATCAATGTAAGTTGGGCAAATAAATAGATGGGTGCATAACCCTTACAACTTAAATGGATTGAATGAATCATATTTTAATGGATTAATTTTGACAATTCCTTTCGGGACACTTATTGAGTGGAAAATAGTTGTGAATATATTCACCTTTCTGGCCGTTCAAGACCATAGAAAAAGATTGTCAACGTAAATCACGAATTGTCCATGAATTCAGTATGTGATGACATAATATATATTATGTTTATTTAACTAATTAACCAATCAATGTCTTAATAATATTGTCATTTGACAAAGGTAAAAACAAGTTAAGTAAAAGAAGTTTGACAAGCTACATAGTAGGGCGCCAGTCCGAACCAAGTTGACTTGTATAGATTGAATGGCTTTTTCTTCTTTAATTTAAGTGTTTTGTATACAAACACCTGAGGGTTTGTGACTCTTCAAATATTCCAAGGGACAAAATTGGTCCTTTTGGAATCTGAACAGCACACTCCTATTTTAAAAAAGATAAAATTAAAGCATCACCATCACCAAATGTTTAATACACTATGTTTTTGTTGTTGCACAAAATTGGTACTCTTTGGTCCTACATTAGCATCCACAATAACCTAGGACCATATCATATGCATTGTTTTTCTTTTTCTTCTTCTTCGTCTTCGTCTTGTTTTAGAATTGGACTAGCAACTTCTATTGTTGTCGATTGAAATCTAGCACTTTCGCGTGCTAAAATTGGTAATTCCATGTTTGAACGAGGCATTATAGCTTCAATTTCAGGTAATGGTGCTTCAGCGTCCCCTACATTTGGTGATCCAATTTGAGTGAACTCTTTGCTTTTTGCCCGAAGGAATGAATATAATCCCACTATGATAAGAAACATGCCAAGCAAGCTGCAATGAATAAACAAGATGGAGCTAGTACTACTTAGTTTTTGGATCGTAAATAATTTTTTACTAGAAAATTAGCTACATATAACTTGAATGACATGAAAGATCGTATTTTTTTTTTACCTTCCGATACTGATTTCTTGACCAAGGAAGAAAGCTTCCGCGATAGCTACAAATATCAACGACAGAGGATTGAACATAGAAGGGTAAGTTGGTCCTCTTTTTGCAACTGCCCATGATATGATGCACAATGTTGCTGCCGTTGCCAATGTGCCCTGCAAAGCGGATTCAGAATTAGAACTTTATGAATGTGAGTAAGCAATTCTACCACAATCTAGTTGATTCACTAAATACAAAATCTATTATTTATACTCATTTAGTTACTGGCCGGATTCAGACGAACCTGTTATTTAGAAATATGATAGGCGAATGTAGCTAATTAAGTATTCTTACCGAGTAAAAGATAGTAATTAGCTGCATATTGAGTCCCAGCTTCCAAGAGGCCTTTCTTCTATCAACGGATAGTCCAATAATTGCGCTTTGGATAGTTGCGATGATGGATATAATAAACGTAGCAGAATATTTGTACGGGAACACTTTGGAAACCTTGGACTGTCACACAATTTAACATCATAAAATACTCGTCTTATATACATCGATTTTGAACAAAATAATACTCCGCAGTACAAGTTTACCTGTATAAGGAACCAACAACCGTAAGACATACAACTACACATCAAAAATATAGTCCCACGAAGCTTATGCTCATGATCATTGGAACTATTTTGATACTTGTGGTGATGACTGATATAGAAAACTTTCCCTTTGTAAAGAGTAATTGTCAATGCTCCAGCCAAACACAACATTGCACCTAAAATTTTAATTTTACCAAGCCTCGTCTTCAATCTTAGCTTTTCCACACTACAACATATGCAAGTATACGACGCAGAATCAGAGCAAATTAAAGGAGCAATCGATATAAATTACATGTCCAAAACATCGACTAGTTTCTTACCGTGACACAGTTGAGAAGATAAAGGTCACAATTGGAATTAGATTGAGGAAGTTAGTATCATATGTAGCACTTGTTTCTTTGAGGCCATAATAGAAAAGGCCCATAGCCATGATGATCCTGTTACATAGGTACAAATATATTAAAAAGCTAAGCAAAATGTTTTTACTAAATCAAATAACAATGCAAACACTTGAAGATTGTAAGTATTACAATACATAATTAAGTATCCACATGATATACAAAGGAGGAATACTGATCAATGAAGAAAATATTAGGGAAAACTACATAAAAGGGCCATAAAATCTAAAATAATTACAAGTTCATACCCAAATCCAAAGTAATTCCTGAAATACCCATTCTCTCATAAATAATTACAGTCCATACCCCCATTCATTAAGGGTGATAATTTTCGCTTAAGTGATACTAAATCGGTATCATATATTGTATTGGTATAATTAAGGTTGATAATTTCGCTTAACTGATACTAAATCAGTATATATATACTTATTGGTATCATTAAGGTTTTTTGTTCAAAAAATACTTATTAGTCAATGATACTATAAGAGTATATATGTATATTGTTGTGGTATCATTTATGTTTCTTGTTCAGAAATTACTCATTAGCCAATGATATTATAAGAGTATAGTATCATTTTCTAACGAGTAATTTCTTGACAACAAACCTTAATGATACCAGTACAGTATATATATACTGATTTAGTATCAAGTCAGCGAAATTATCAGCCTTAATGATACCTATATAGTATATATGATATATCAGTTAAGCGAAATTAGTAAATGGGGTATATAGTGTAATTATTTAGTGGGATATGAATGTAAAGGGGTAAATGTTTGTTATTATTTTGCTTTTATGGGGTATTTGCTTATTTTCCCCAAAATATTATTGGAGATATTATTGGGATTTGGGCCTAGTCCATCCATTAAGAGGTGCTACTTAGTTACTTAATAGGCCCATTAATAAGTACACTCCTAAAGCCTTATGAATAAGTCCATTTAGGAGGGCTAAATAAGTACACTCTTTTCTTCATCTTTTCATAATAGAAATCTCCCAAAAAATCTTTATAATAGAAATGGTAAGGTTTTCAGTAGCAGATTTTTACGATCTAGAATTTGAAGTTTGTAAATTTTCTCAACCACCTCATAGTGATCAGTGACTATGACGAATAGTAAAAGGATCTTTTATTATTGTCATCATTTCCGCAAGTTCTTACTTGGATGAGAGACCGAGACAAATATCGTGATTAAAAAATAATGATTTGAGATTTAGTTAGTCAAAGTAAGGTTCTAACCACACACAAGACAACAAATATATTCTTATTAGTTTATTTTTCGATAAATCCTCCATTTGGAACCTTTTGAATTTCTGATTATTAGCTTCTATATTTTAAGTTAATTTTTACATGTTTATTTATTGAGTTCCCCTTTTCTTTAATTTGTTCTTATTTTAGTTAATTACATCTTAATTATTAATTTTAAAATGACACGTTTTCTCTATTCAAGTAGGAACTTGAAGAAATAGAGATAATAAGAAATGGAGTGAAGCCTAATACTTTCTTGATAGAATAAATAAATAAAATCCCTTAATTTCTGGTTCTTAGCTAACCCAAAGTTCAATGAAATCTTAGCTTATTTACACTAAAATCTACAAAACAATATGATCACCAAATTGTACATAAAGAGATAATAAGATTAGTTAGTGTTAATCCATGACAAATAGAATCTTATGCAAGCTTAAATTATCTCACATCACACTGTATACAACTTAATGCATGGTCCATAAACATACACCAAGTGCAAATCAACAGATTATCAGTAACACTAATGGCGGAGCCAAGATTTTCAATAAGGAGGTTCAAAATCTGAAAAAATAGATATACGAAATAGCTGAAGAGGATTCTACATCTACTATATATACCTAAAAAGTTAGTTTAACCATGAATAAATTGTATAATTTTCCACCGAAGAACCTCCTAATAGTAAGGTGGCTCCGCCACTGAGTAACACATAGTATATCTTACTTCCGAAATAACGGAGACATTTAGTTTTGCAGATTACATTAAATATATTATTCTCATTGGTTATCTGAAAAGTCTATTTTTTAAATCCAATTTATATTTTTTTTTTTTTTGGTTTAAGTTTTGGATATTTTATTCATAGCTTCCAAAATCAAAACAAGAAATTACACCTTCTTACACCCCAACAGCTAATGTCCAACCTTGTCAAGCCTACTACTAATAATGGAAAAAAACAACAAATAGACCAGGCCCTTTCGTAAACCTGATATTCTAAGATAGGATTTTCGCCGCTATCTCTGCCTCTTCGCCTTAGCTCTATCCACTGCTTCTGTACATGAACAACAATGTTGCCTCCATGTTACTGACCTTTATGCTTTTTTCCAGTTGTGTTCAAAAGTTTCTTCCTCTTGCTTTCTTTTCTTCTTTTCTCCCTCTTTTGGTCTCTGATTCCCATCATTCT
>JAJOOR010031455.1:0-13803 GCA_036250505.1 Solanum acaule | reverse complement strand
AGTTTATATTCTAAGTTATTTATTTGTATTTCTAGATATAAAATAGTCTTTCTTTGTGCTATTATAGATTTGTGGCAAATTCCTGCAAATATATTATTGTTAAGTCTGTCTTGCCTATGTTCCAATTCTTGTCTTTTCTCTATAATTATTTCAGCTAGTTTTTGTCTATATTCGTTATTCTCGTTATTCATTGTATTTTTAAATATTGAATATATTTATATTCTATTTTCGATATATTATCTATTAATTGATCTAATTTGTCGTTATTAGTTTTTGTGATATTGAGTTGTTTATATTCCGGATATAATTTGTTTAATTTTCGTCTTAATTTTCTTATCTTTCTACTTGTATGTTTCTTCTTATATTTCTCGACATCTATAGCTCTGATACAACCTTTACCAAAATCATCTATGTTTTGTACAACAACTTAGCAGCATACTTACTCTGACTTAAGTGAATTCCCCCTTCAAAATACTTAACCTCTACTCCTAGAAAGAAGTGTAAACGACCAAGATCTTTCATAGAAAACTCTTTCCCAAGTTGTAGAACCAATGAGACATGTGATTGATTATTTCATGTGACAATAATATCATCCACATATAACAAGAGAAATATGGTGTCTTTGTGAGTTTGCAAAGTACATAAAGAGGGATCTGCCTTACTACATATCATACCAAAGTGTTGGAGATGCATGCTAAACCAATGAAACCAGGCTCTTGGTGCTTGTTTAAGACAATACAATGCCTTTTTAAGTAGACACACATAGTGAGGATACGTGTGATCATTTTTGACATCTAGTTGCCTAACTTCCCACTTTGATCTGATTGCAATGGATAGAACCACCCTAATAGTTGTGGCATTGACCACATGGCTAAATGTTTTCTTCAAAATCTATCCGTTCAAGCCGCGAGAATCCCATGGCCACAAGTTTATACTAGGAGATTTGGGCACGAATATCCATGTCTTATTAGTACGTAAATCATTGATTTCCTCATGCATTGTTGCAAGCCAATGAGATGACCTTAGTCTTTCCTTAGCAGTATTTGGTTCCCTCAAAATCTCTTTGTTGCTGCAAGCAACAAGTGACAGGTGCTATTACTTTGCCTTGTGTCTAGTGATCATATGATTCCCTTGTGGTGCAGGACGTACATCAATTGAAGTAGTTGGTTGTAGTGTAGTATCTTCATGTTGATGATGCTCTAGTAGATTCCACTTGGAGAATTCAACATCTAAGCGTATTCCCTGTGGATTAGTCAGAGAGAAAGTGGAATTTTATAAACCACCATTGACTGGTCCTGCTCGTTCAACCTGTTCCTCATTGCCACTAGCTGATCCTCAATATGCAATTGGAGTCTCATAAATCTGGTCTCATTACTACTGTCTGGATCATCATTTTCAACCTATTCCTCATGAGCATCATCTGATCCTCCACCTAAAAGGTCAATAGCACTCTCATTATCAAGGAGTATATGTGTTTTTGTAGTAGCATTTTCACCAGTAACTTGCATATTAGCCTGTACTCCCCCTAAATTATGATTATCATGTGCCTGCAGTTTAGAGAAAGACTCAACAAAAGTAGCAAGATGAGTCGAGACATCAATGTCAGTTTGAGATTGACTTGCAGACACATAGGGTAATGTGTTTTCATCAAACACAACATATCTACATACGTACACCCTCCTTGTAGAAAGATGATAACATCTATATCCTTTGTGTAAGTTGTTGTACCCTATGAACACACAAGGGTAAGTCTTTGGACTGAATTTGTTGCTACCGTTGATATATGGAGAAGATCTACAACAAAACACTTTTAGGTTGTTGTAATCAGGTTGCTCTCCATACAACTTAACAAATTGAGTCACCAAATTTAGGACTGAGGAGGGAAGTCTATTAATGAGGAACATTGGAGTGAGGAAAGCCTCAACCAATAGAAAAAAAGATAGGTTAGCATGACG
The DNA here is from genome assembly GCA_036250505.1 of Solanum acaule. Lineage (NCBI taxonomy): Eukaryota > Viridiplantae > Streptophyta > Magnoliopsida > Solanales > Solanaceae > Solanum > Solanum acaule. The sequence continues at coordinate 11,848 of JAJOOR010031455.1, read as the reverse complement.
TAGTAGAGTTAAGTCAGTCTCCACAATATGTCTATGTTTTCTTTATGAAGCTCCATTTTGTTTAGGTGTGTTAGGACATGAAATATCTCTCATAATGCCACAATCTTCCAAATGCTTAAGGAAGTCTGTTTTATTAAACTCACCACCTCCATTACACTGAATAATCTTAATTTCTTTAGAAAATTGTTTTCCCACCATTTTCTGGAATTTTACAAAGACCTCAAAGAATTCAAATTTCCTTTTTAATGGATAAATCCATGTATATCTTGTGTGATCATCTACAAAAATGACATAATATTTCATATGTTGAGAAGATTCAACAGGAGCACGTCCCAACAAGTCACAATGAAATCAATAAAGGTTCCTTCTCAATTTTATTTCTCAAACCAAATGGAAGTTTACAACTTTTGCCCAACTGGCAACTAGAACAAATAGTAGGCATTTTATTCCAACTACTAACAATGATGAAACTATTACTACTCAACTTTTAAAGACCTCAAAATAGGGTGTCCTAATCTAGTATGCCAGATGTTGTCTGATGTGTTCCAATCGTCTGCAACAGTTAAAGCATAGAGATTCTTGTCTTCCAAAGCATAGGGTCCATTCCTTTTAGATCCCTTGGCCAGCAGTGTCCTTGTGTTCTTTTCCTTTACAACAAAGTCAGTTTCATCAAATTCAAGAGTGAAACAATTATCTTTTGTAATTTTACTAACTGAGAGTAGATTTTTATTAATCTTAAGAACTACAAGAACTTCTCTTAACTCCATGCCTGATCCTGATATGTTCCCAACATGTTATTTTTTATCCATTCTCAATAATGATTTTATCTGGTCCATTGTAGTGTTTAAGATCAGTTAGAATATTTGAGTTATGTATCATATGACTACTTATTTCTGAGTCCACATACAAGGTGTCATTAGTAGTGTTTTGTAGATTAGTAGCAGCCAATGCTTATGGTAGCTCATCTATAGCTTGGTAAGATTAGTCCCACCCGTAGAAACACTTAAGAGCAGTATGGTTATTCCTACCACAAATTTGACATGCCTCAATATTATTCCTCTCCTGACTTCCACTTGAAGGATTGTTGTGAGAACCTGCTCCATATTTACTGTTATAAGAACCAGTTCCTTGTCCAACAGTCTTGAAGCCTCTTCCTCTAGAGTTAAAATTATTGTTTCCTCTTCTTTGACAGTAGTTTCCTCTTCCCCTTCCCCTTTGGTTAGAGAAATCTATGTTATGGTTTTGTTGTGGCACTTCTTCTTCATCCTCCCTCATATCAAAACCCTGAGAGCATTAACAAATTGATTAAGAGTGGGATATGGTGCCTTACCTAGCATGGCAGTCCTGAAGATCTTGTATTTGAGACCTAGACCTCTAGCAAAATTAATTGCATTGCTATCTTCATCCACAGGTTTGTGAATGGCTGCAAGGCCATCATATAAGCCTTTGAATTCCTTAATATATTCATCAATGTTTTTGGCTCCTAGCCTAACACGTTGGAGTTTTTGTTTTAGCTGGAACTCTTTATCTTTCGTTACTTGAAGATAAACATCTTCCAAGAATTCCCACATCTCCTTGGTAGTTGAGCAACCTACAATCAGGTTCATGCTTTCTTCTCTCAAGGTGCCTGAGATCTAAATCCTTAGAAACACATCCGTCTCCTCCTAGTCATCAATATTGTTGTTGTCTTCTGCATCCTTCTTAACTGCTATAGCTTTCTTAGCAGTCTGTTCGGTGGAACGGGTACTTTTAGTTGGTTTATTCTTTGTGATAAGGTAGGGTAACCTCAGAACCTTAATCAACTAAGATATTTGTGTCCTTCGTATAAGATAGTTTGTTGGCTTAAGTTTAATGGAACAAGATGCAATAAGATGATGAAGTGAGGAGGTTGATAGAATGTTGGTACAAGATGCTTTAATGCTCTGATACAATGTAGAGTTTTCACGTAAATTTTAGAGAAATAAAGGATTGTATTGATAAATAAAACTGTTGAATACATGCTCTCTATATTGGAGAAGATTCTTATACTAGCTACACTAGGAGTCCTACTACAATACAAATATATAATTTACATGGGTAGTATTACTACTATAACTAAAACACCTTACCCTAGTTGACTTTATCCCTATACACGATACAACAACTTAGTCTTACATAAGTGAGGATTTAGTAGTCTACTCCTAGTGTGACTCTCACTCTACAATAGTAGAACATGGACCAGTTCCTTTGACATGTTTTTATCATCAGCTTCCTTCATATTCAATACATTGATGGTTCTGTAGCCTGTGTCAATAAAAAGGTTATGCAAATTCTAGAGAAGATTTGGATCACCTTTTTTGGCTACTAGAAAATGTGTTCCAATATGTTTTCACAGTATACTTTGATAAATTGCACTCTCCCACTATGCCTTGCTTCTCGACTTGGTCACTTACGATGTGTTGTCAATGTCCTTCAAATGATAACTTTATCTACATCACATAATTATGAAGAAGGAGTAATAATCGTTAACAAAGTGATAACATGTTCTTTATATGAGTTCAATATTACTATCCAACCTTACTTCAGAGTAAAAAACCTTACACAACTTAAATAAATACATTTAACTCTAACTCATGGCTTCCGATCACCATCCCATGATTTCTTACCATAAATATGTATAAAACGTTCAGATGAGCTCGTAGGCGATATGCGATGAAGAACTCACCATAATTGGATGAAGAAACTAAACACTACCACTTGAATTCACCAAGAATAACCCCACTTACAAGAAATAAGCATTACTTTAATCTCTACACATGTAGATTTTTTTTAACCTCTAATATGTAAAATATTTTATATCAGAGCCATGATATTCCATGGTGAATTAACTTGGTCAATAAAAGAATTCACTTACTTTGACCTTTAGAGGTGAAGATAAGAGAGAGTTTGAGAGAGAGAAACTCTTAGGTCGACCAAGACAATGCTCAATGACTTCGCAACTAAATTTTTTAATAAAACATCTAAAACCAACATAAACTTCAGGCGTTGCATGCCACTTTGGTACCTTATTCCAATATGTCTCTGATTGAGAATTTACAATGTAACATGCATAATGTTTTACTTTGAAAAACGATTTACGTGTAGTTTAGATGCTAAAAACAAGCCTCACAGGCCTTTCATTTGATATGTATTTCATTTTTAATGACTAGATAGTTCTTTTTCTCCATATCTTGTATTTTCACCAATTGAGGCTTTCCTATAGAGACCTAACTAATTTATGTCTTACTAGGACTGATGTTTTAGTCACCTAGTTGTTCATTTGTTTTATTGTGCAAGTTTATGTATTTTGAAGCTTTTGAAGTTTGAACAGTTGACTTAGTTCAAAACTTCAAGTAAACAACCTCATAATGCAACTTGGATCATTGCATGATCTAGAAAATATTGAGTTTGGTGTAGGTGAACCCTTGGTTTGGGTCTTGAGGCTTCTTGAATCATTTTGAGCTACCTTGTGCATTTTAACTGGAGCCTTGGATGTGGGCCTAATTTTTGTCTATATGACCTCTATTGCAAGTTTCAACATCTTTATTGAGTCTGAAATCTCAAATTTGGTAGGATAGCTTAGTTTGTTTTTGTGGATGAGTATCTGAACCAACATCATACACCTGAGTGGAGTTTATTTGTACTTTGCTTAATTTGCTGGTTACCTTGCCTACGATGCCTATCATGCTTTGTTAATGCTTTATGCCTTGTATTGACATTTATGAGATTATTCTTGGCCTTAGGTTAGGCTTAACCTAGTGATTGACATAGAATTGCTATTGGGAGCAGTTTGCCGTAGAAAATCCTCCGATGTTGACTTGGACGATTCTAGCTCCTTGTAGAATATATAGTAAACTTGAGTCTGATAGTGTAAACCCTTAGCTCGATGATAACTCTACCTCACTAGATTTACATGCAAGATTTATGCCATGGTTCTAGTGTTATTCGGGTATGACTTTGGGCTTTGTTGGATTTATTAGATTTATACTTGGGTTTCGAGCTAGATTGAGTCCTATGTGACTCTGAGGGTGGGTTCCAACCCACAATATTGTCCCTTATGATGATGAAAATTTGGTTATGGGGTTCTCTAGAGTGTATGTACTATAAACAGTTTTAAGTTTGGTTTCAATAGTACTTGCCTTGGTTCAAGGTCTGGGCGTATTTATACTAGCCACAGTTCAAGGTCTGGGCACATTTTTACTAGATGCGGTTTGGTTCCGGGCACACTTCTCTTAGTCGAGTTTGAGTCTTGACAATTTGGTTCTATTGTATTCTTCGTAACGGTTCGAGTTCGGGGTCAGCTATTTCAATTCAGGATTATATTTAGTCTTAGCTAAGGATATCATTAGCTCTGTACTCCTCGAGATTATGGGGGTATGTTTGGGTTCATTTTCTTTCAACTACCCCCTAGTGTACCTACTTGGCTTATGGGGGTCAAGTTAAGTTATAGTTATCTACTTTATTTTATCTCTTTGCTTTGTTTTAGATTACTAAGGCACATGGCTGGACTTATTGCTTTCTTTTCTTCTTTTTTTGCCTCCTAATTGCCATTTTACTTCTCTCATTGTATTATGTATTTACTTTTCAAGCTTAGCCAACCTATGATGCGTACTAGGTACCAGTTGTTTTGGTACTCGTGCTATACTCTGCATATATTTTCCTAATGTAGATCCAAGTTCCAGCTAATAATGTTGATCTTATGCAGTAGCGAGGGCATTTTGAGATCCATGGTAAGCAGATGGCTTTTTAGTTTGACTCATCTTCATCTGAATATAGCTTTTGGTGAGTCTTTTGTATTCTAGACAAGTCTGTACTTATTTTGCTGATTTTGACGTATATACTTGTTTCTAGTAGATTTATACTATTGTCCACCAAGTTATGTGATTGGATCATGTTTTAATGTATATATTTATGTCATTTTCCCTTTAGTTGTTTATTTCTATATTATATTGTTAATTTTATTGATTTGACATTTATATCTACTAGGCATATTACTTATCATTCTGCAGTATAGGTCGGTGTACCTACCAGTGGGTGTTTGTAGGTCCCATTATGACTCGAGTTTTCGGATTGTGATAAAGTATATATTAGAGGCTCGAGTTAGCCAGTATCATTGTTACAAACATCTAGTAGAGTCCTACAGATCGGTGCAGAGATGTTGTTTCCTATCTTCGGGAGGTTATATGGCATCTTTAGAAAGATTCTTTCTTTTAATCATTTATCATGCGTTGGTTGTCATAATTGGTTTCTAGAGTCTTACTTGTTTAACTCTTTTATAAGATGGCACGTATAGCACAACGGTAGGGGGTGATGCACCCGAGCCAACATGTAGAGTCCCAACTAGGGGTAAAGGACGACCCCAAGGTCATGCATGAGCTGCAACACCAACTTAAGATTGGTGTAGAAAGGTGATTCATAATCCAGCTATAGAGCCTCAATCAACTCTTATTCCTTCATAGTTGGTGGGGTCAGGACAAGACCAACCACCAGTTAGGCATACTATCACACCAGAGTTACAAGTTCATATTGCCCAACAATTGGTCATGCTTGGGGATATGCAATAGACCATTAATCCTGCTATGCAAGCATCATAGGTTCAACCAACAGTATCATATCCCAGGTTGAGGTGCCACCAACACCTGCCCCTGCCCAGCTAGTTAGTGCATCAAGAGTTATGCCATTGGAGGAGTAGAAAAGTCTCGGGGTGTTTTTAAGATTGAATCTTCGAAGGTTTACTGGGGATGTAGGGGAGTATTGTCATGAATTCCTGATGACTTGTAAGGAGAGGTTGTAAACCTTGGGTTTTGTAGAGTACCGAGGGGCATACTTCACCGCTTATCAGCTTGACAACTAGCAAAGCAGTGTAGACCGTATTGATCTCCTCATATAACTTTGATTGAGTTATTATAGTCCTTTTGGCCAAGTTTGTGCCGAGGAGTGTTAGAGATTGTCTCAAGGATCAGTTTACGAGGTTGGATCAGGGATCCATGAATGTGTCAAAGTATGATGGCAGATTTCACAAGATCTGTAGGAACGCTACCATGATTCTACCAATCGAGGGCTTCGTTGCTTCATATATGGGTTGAGGTTGAAGTTTCATAGATAGACTAAGTCAATGGCTTCAATAGGCATGGTTTTCCCAAATGTTGTTGATCAAGCCCTTACTATAGAGGAGATTTGTCATGACAATCAAGGGGGTTGTGATAAGAGGATTTGCCACCAGGGAGCTATAATGTTTATCATTTTGGGGGTAGGACTCTTATGATAAGCCTCGCGAGTGCTACTAGCACCAGGGTTAGTCTTGATAGCCTGTTCAAGAAACAATCCATACTTTAGAGGGTGAGCAGTAGTCGGGGTGGTTCTAGTACAAGTAATAGTATGAGAGATTTGCATTTGTGTTATTCGAGTCATAGTGGGTGATCTTCTCAAGGACATCCTTCTTAGAGTTGCTTTCACTGTGGTGAGCTTGACCATTGGTCCAGAGAATATCACTGGTGAGGGATTATTGCACCTACCTCACAAACAACTTAACCAGTTTCAACAGTAGCACCTCTGGTTAAAGGCGGTGCTGAAGGTCAGGATTGTCATGGTGGTCCATCAGGGATACGAAGAGGACCCCGAGAAGGTAGGTTAGATAATTAGTTCATAGGTAGATATGACCACCTTAATGCGACTCTAGTTAGGGCGGAGGCTAAGGCATCAAGTGTTATCATCACAAGTATAATTCTTATATGTCATCATCCAACCTCGACTTTATTTTATTCGAGTTCTATATATTCTCATTTTTCTATTTATTATACTTCTCTCTAGGTTTTGCTTCTGAGACTCTTATCAATATTGTTATATGTTTTGACCCTATGGGTGAGTATTTATTAGTGAATCAGGTGTATATATCCTACTTGGTGAATATTCAGAGTTGTGGAACTTATGATGACCTTGTTGTGTTGGATATGCTTGATCTTGATGTTATTATGGGAATGGACTGCATATCCCCATACCATGCGGTCTTAGATTGCTTCGCAAAGACCCTTACCTTAGCTATGTCTTGTATCACTCTATTGGTGTGGTAGTCCTCGTTTAATAATATGCCAACTTGGGCCATTTCTTTTGTTGAGGCGTAAAGGTTATATTATAGAGGGTGCTAGCCTATATGGCTTATGTTCGAGATGTTAGGAGGGAAGGTCCCACAACTGATTTGATTCCCATTGTCCATGAGTTTGTAGATTTCTTTCCTACCAATCTACCTAGCCTTCCTCCTGAATGTGATATTGATTTTTCCATTGATATTTATCCAGCCACTTTTCCTATATCTATTCTTCCTTACCGTATGGAACCTACTGAACTTAAAGAGCTTAATGTTCAGCTTTAGGATATTTTTCATAAGGGATTCATTCATTCGAGTGTTTCGTCTTGGGTTTCCCTAGTTTTTTTTGTAAATAAGAAGAATGGGTATATGCCTATGCGTATCGATTATTTGTAGTTGAACAAGGTGATAGTGAAGAATAAGTACCTTATGCTTTGTATTGATGACATTTTTGATCGACTTCAAGGAATCGTGGTGTTTTCTAAGATTGATTTTTGATATGGTTACCATCAACTAATGATTAGGGTAGGGGACATTCCTAAGACAACCTTTAGGACTCGTTACGACCATTATGAGTTCCTAATGATATCTTTAGGGTTGACTAATGCATGACATTCATGGACTTGATGACATGTATTTTCAGGTAGTATATACACTTCTTCATCATTGTGTTCATTGATGATATTCTTGTTTACTCACGGAGAAAGAAGGAGCAAAAGCATCATTTGAGCAATGATCTACAAACTTTGAGGGATAAAATGAGTTTATATCAAATTCTCAAAGTACAAGTTCTGAATTGAGTTTGTATAATTATTGGGGAACGAGGTGTCCAAGGATGGAATTATGGTTGACCCGATGAAGATTGAGTCTATTCGTGATTGGGCTAGGCCCATCTCGGTTATTGAGATTTAGAGCTTCACTAGGTTAGCTGGCAACTACAAACAGTTTGTTAAGGGATTCTCATCGATTGAAGCACCTTTGACTTGGTTGACTCATCTTGATGTTCCTTTTGGGTGGTCAGATTAGTATGAGTGATACACCCAAATAACACCTCCTTAAACAAGTATAATGTGGTCATTATCAAATATAGAATCCAAATATGTTGGGGTCGAATCCCACAGGGAATAAGGCAAGAACTATGTCATGTGGGATTATTTACTATTAGGTTTTTTTTTTAATTTCTAAAGGGATGGGGAAACATTGGGAGAATTTGGGAAACTTTGTAGTATCAATTTGAACTTGTACCTTTCAACAATATTACTTAAACAAATAATTTATTGAGAGAAAAATCAGGATTGTATTCACCAAGACTGTTTGCCTTAATTCGGGTTGATAAAAAATTTCACTTTGTAAAGCTAGTATAAAAGTATATCCAACTCATGGTACATTTAACGTTTCTCAGTCATGTAAAATGCATGTTGTTTACATCCCTCTTTATTGAAATAAGGAGAAACATCGTGGTGACTAAAAAGATAATCACTTAATTCAATTTTAAAATAATTTTACGAATGAAAGAAGTTCAAAAGAGTCGACATAAAGTGACACTTGAAGTTGTCCCGAATTTTCAAAAAGACATCTTAACTATGCAAGCATCCTATTAACCCTCCCCCCCCCCCCTAAACATTCTTGAATTGATAATATTACATCATTTTTTGTCCACCTGGCATAGAGAGTGTATGCACTCTCTTAAAGAGCGTGAACAAACTTAAAAAATGTATATGATTTTATTTTTACAAGTATTTTGCTATAAAATATATTTTCTTGTTTTTCTTATTATTTTAACCTTTTTTCCTTATTATTATTTCTTAGTTCTTCTTCAAAAATTCATTGTCATCTCCATTGAAGCTTCTCACTTTCATTGTCACTTTTTACCATAACTCCACCTCCCTTTTTTTTACTACTATTAGTTTAACTCTCTTCAATTTTAAAATTATATTTAAATATTTTTTTTACATTTCAAATAATTTGATAAACCCATTAGATTTCAAGGTGATTAGTAGGTATCATTTAGTTTTTTTTATCCGAATTTCAATTTTCAGGGAATTCATTGATTTTTTTAAAAAATTATCATTTCCAATTTTGAAGTTATGTGAAAAGGAGATAAATTAAATAATGATAGCTTCAAAAATTTTATTTTTCTTAGAAAAATAAGTAGTTTTATTATCAATAACTCAACAAAGTCTAGAAAATAGTAAAGAAAAAGAAAAAAAAATGAAGGAGGGGCTCAACTTGACGTGGGGGTAGGGTGAGCGTGGGAGGTTAAGAAGAAGAAAGAAAGAAAGAAAGAAAATGGAGGGAGGGGTAGCTTGAAAGTGAGGGTGGAAGATGAAACACTATTTAAAATGAAATTAAAATTAAAATAAGTCAAAAAGTAAGAGAGAGAGAGAGAGAGAGAGAGAAATAAAGAAAAAAAAGATAAAGAAAAACTTAAAATGAAAAAAAGATTATATTTCAAATAAATTAGCACGTGTCACATAATGATTGGTGTGTCATAACACTTGCTTTATAAAATTGGTCGAAAAATGATGTAATAATATAAGTTTGAAATTGTTTAGGGGGTAATAGGACACCCACATAGTTAAGGTATTTTTTTGAAAATCTGAGACAACTTCAGGTGTCACTTTATGTCTTTTCTCTAACTTAAAAGAATGTCTACGAAATCAATAGATTCTAGGTAAGGGTTGATGAGTCGAGGATTTCGACTCATTTATGACTGAATATTAAAAGTTTTAGTGTCCTCAATGCCTATTTTATGCTCTAAACTGATGTTAAAATGCTAATTTGCAACAATGAAGGCAAAATAGCAAGGCAAGGGCATTATCGGGCAACAAAGAGTAAAAAAGCTAAAGAAGCTGAAGAAAAGCAAGGCTGGTACTCACCTCGGTGAGTCGCCGAGTGGACATTCAGCTCGCCAAAAGTTCCAGCAGACCAACCCATGGACAAGATCAACTCGACGAACAAATTGATGGTTCGGCAACGTGCCGAATGGATCGGTGATGTCGACTTTGATCGCCTAAAGTTACAGCAAAGAGGTGGTGAAATGCCAAGCCAAGAAAGAGATAGGAAGAAGCACTCGGCACATCGCCAACCAGGTTGGTGAAGCCCGACCTATTTCGCCGAGTGACTCCGAAGTTAAAATTTTGGGAACGTATAAATGTAATTTTCGAAAGAAGAAAAGGAGTTGCCACATTGTCCAGTTCTGGGCTTTTGATCCTAAACATTCTTAACATTGTTCTTTAAAATCTCTTGATTTTCTATTATCTTGTTTGATGTATGCTAAGTGGCTTGTATCACCACTAAAAAACTGCTAAAAAGCGACGGACGACGTCGCTCCAAAAAGCGACGCCATTTGCCACACTATCCGTCGCTCTTTAATAAAAATTATTTTTTAAAAAATTATTTTACTAAAAGCAACGGACATCATCTCTTAGTCCGTTGCCTTTTTCTGCGGATTTTTGTGCCAAATATATATAAAATTAATAATTGTTTATTTAATATAAATATAGACGTTGTCCATCGCTTTTAATTAAAAATAATTATATATAAATTTAACAATAGCTACGCCGCCCGTCGCTTTTGAATTTTTTTAATTTACTAATTATTTTTTATGAAAGCGACGGACATCATCTTTCTGTCTGTCGCTTCTTGGTCAAATATTTTAAATAAGCAACGGACAGCGTCTCTATGTCCGTCGCTTTTTGGTCAAATTGTTTGGTCAACTATTTAATGAAAGACGACGGACTTAGAGACATTGTCTGTTGCTTTTCATTAAATATCTGCTACATACAGACGCGATTTTCCCCCATTCTCCCCCATTTCTCATTTCTCAAATCCTCTCCTCTCCTTCTCTCCAGTTCGCCGTCGATCCGCCCTTGAGGAGCTGCAGCCGCCGTCCGTCCGTCAAGAGCTACCGCCGCCATCCGTCCGTCAAGAGCTGCCGCCTCCTCCCCTCTCTCTTCATTCTCTCCTTCTCCTTTAAGGTTAGGGTTTTATTTATTATAAAAAAAATTCAATTATTTTTTATTGATTTGATTTTGTTAGTTATTTAATTGTAATTAGTTTATTGATTTTGTATTTTTTGATTGTTAGTTTGAATTAGGGATTATGTGATTGTTAGTTTGTGTTTCTTGATTGTGAATTGAAAATTTTAATGTTAGGGTTAGTTTGAATTAGGGTATCTTAGGATTTGTTTGAATTTCGGTATTTCTTGATTTTGGGATTGTAAGATTAGTTTGATTTTTGGGATTGTAAGATTAGTTTGAATTAGGGTATTTAAGGAGTTGTTTGAATTTGGGTATTATTTGAGTTAGTTTGATTTTCGGATTTTAGGACTAACTAGAGTTTGAATTATTATTGAGATTTTAGGACTAATAGTTTGAATTAGGGATTAGGAATAGCTAGCTAGTTTTAATTTAGGATTTTAGCACAAGTTAGATTTTGAGATTTTAGGACTAGTTTGAAATTGTGATTTTAAGACTAGTTTGAATTTGGAATTTAGGACTAGTTTGAATTATTATTGAGATTTTAGGACTACTAATAGTTTGAATTTGGGATTTTAGCACTAGTTTGATTTTTGAATTCTAGGAGTACTTTCAATTTGTGATTTTAAGACTTGTTTGAATTTGGAATTTAGGACTAATAGTTTGAATTATATTTGATATTTTAGGACTAATTAATAGTTTGAATTTGGGACACTAGCTAGCTAGTTTGAATTTGGAATTTTAGGGATTTGAATTACAACTTAAT
>JAJOOR010031454.1:0-17760 GCA_036250505.1 Solanum acaule | reverse complement strand
GATCACGCCAGCATGCCTCTATACCTCTGGCAGGGTATATTGGGTCCTCTCGATGGGGCGTATACATCGGACTCCACATTTAGATCATGTGGTTTTATTATCGGTTATTAGTAGCTCCCACAGTTCAGTCAGATTATATTGCATTGACCAATTATTAGTATATGTCCAGTATTCAGTTTCAGCATGCTATAAATTGGTCACTGCATTCAGTTATCTCAGCATTCAATATCTATATCATGTTCAGATTATATCATTGCTTATTTGCTTTGTTCAGTTATATGTTATTTCAACTTTACTCTATCCTGCATGCTCAGTACCTTTCAAGTATTAACGCATACGTGCGCTACATCTTCTCGTGATGTAGGTTCAGGTTCTCAGCATCTAGATCACGCTTAAATCGGTTCCCGATCCCCAGTTCAGCGGAATCAGTGGTGAGTCCTCATTCTCCGAGGACATTAGTCATGAGTTTCTTTTAGTTCTTTTAGTCCTTTAGTTTCAGTTTTGCTAGACTTAGTTGGGGCCTGTCCCAACATTTCTAGTCAGTTTGAGGCTATTTTCAGACATAGTTAGATTCAGTTTAGTATTGAGTTAATATCTTCCTTGTATTAAACTCATCAGTTTTTCATATATCTCAATTATAGTATATGTGTATTCCCCATCATTTCAGATTTATTTATGATTATAGCTTCCGCACAGTTTCTATTATTCATTTTTATCTTTAGTATGCTCATGATCATGCCAGCAGGGTTAGCTTGGGATTATTTGTGGTCCTAGGTCCCGTGTCCGCGTCTCGGGGTAGCTAGGGGCGTGACATCACACAAGAAAGGGTCCGGGCTCCAAGTTGAAAGTAGAATCACACCTAGTTGATGTGAGGACTACCTAAGTTAAAGGGGGAACTCTTACATAGTAGAGTGTGGGTTTTCCCAAAGTTAGGTCTCATGAGATGGAAGCCTTCACATAGTTGAGTTAAGGTTTCTAGTAGAAATCTCCATATCCAATGAACTTAGACATGCTTGAAGAAGCATCTCATAGTGTTATAAAGCATTATTGAACTAAGACTTACTGAAGAGAGTACCTCATAGTGTTCTAAAGTTAAAGAGAGTAACTAGGTTCCAAACCAACAAGCATTAGTATGAGGATCTAAAAGTGATACTTAGCATGAATAGTATTATGGGATGCTATGCATGCATTGCACAAGTATGACTTTGGGTAATTAAAGAAGATCTTGAGATTTGATTGTGCTAGAGATGCCTTCCTTGCTATAATGGACTAAAGGTGAGAGATTCCCTTAGTTATGAAAGTTAAGCTAATAATGAGGCCAAAGGAGGGTGAGTATGACTAAGATGACTTCAAGGTTATGCTTAGTGTGAAAGGTAGAATGGGATGTCTTTCATGCATTGCACAAGTGTGCCTTGGGGTTACTTAGGAGTATAGTACCATTATGGTAGAAAAGCTTAAGACTTGACCATGTATATAGGCTATGATTAAGATGACCAAAAGGGATACTTGGATTGGGTGGTATTATGGGATGTTATTCATGCTTTGCACTTGTATACTTTTGAGGTTACTTAAGAATGGTTCTATTATGGTGTAGATGACTAAAGAGTTGAATAAATGTTTATATGATGTCTATGTTGGAGACTTTGCTTATTATTATGATATTGTCTCTTATGCTTATGATTTATGTTTCGTGAAGTATTTCATATGATATTGGATTATGTCTTATATTGACTAACCCTTGTCTTATGCTCTTATGATTATGCTATCTAACATAATTATTACATTTTGTACTAACAGATACTTTGCCTACATTCTAATCAAATGTAGGGTTTCAGAGATTGAATTTCTTTGTAGGCTTAGGAGCAAGAAGAGTTGAAGATTTGGTGAGTCCTTATAGCTTCGAGGACAAACCTATTATTTTCTTTATGTCATTTCTTTATGTTTTAGACTTTGTATGGGCTATGTCCCAAGATTTTTATTCAAGAGTTTAATAGATGGTTTGAGACAAAAGTGTAGTAAAGACTTTCGCTTGCTTTATGAAAACGTTTTTGATTGTATGAATAAAAGTTTTTAAAATTTCCGTACTTTTCTATTATCCTATGTTATTGATGCTAAGGGCTTGTATGACACCCCTTCGGGGTCAAATACGTCATGTTACATCTAGGGAGTACCCCTGGGTCGTGACAGCTAGTATGTTCAAGGTTGATAAGGATGGAGAAAATAACAAACCTACGATAGAACAAATACCAATCAAACAAGTATATTATAACAATGGAGTTCCCAGGGTCGTCAGGACTGAAAAAGAGGTTGAAAGGATGAACATCATAGAAAATTTGCAATATGCAATTGTTGGGACGTTTTCTTATGGCTGGCCTATTGATGAACTGCAATGCAACGTTAAAAGGGACTATCAAATAGGGCTATTACAAAATAGACATATTCTCATACGGTTTAATAGAAAGGAGGATTTTATCAATATGATGTCTAAACATGCATATTATATATCGTCCAAGGACGGCTACTCATACTTGATGAGACCACTTATCTATGATGCAAAGTTTAATGTAGATGAGGAAACTACTCAAGTGATGGCATGAATCTCCTTTATGAATTTAAAACCTACATTTTTTGTTAAGGAATCCATTTTTCTCTAGCCTCAGCTGTGGAAAAACTATTACACCTTGATCTGGCTACTATAAATAAAACACAACTAAGTTGTGCTAGGGTGAATATTAAGGTGGACTTATTGGCTGAGTTCCCTAAATTCATTGAGTTAGAGGTAATGAATAAGGATACTAAAACATCAAGGGTTGAAAGAGTTAACATTCAGTATGTCGTACTGCCAAAGTACTGCCAAAAATGCAAATTACAGGGCCATGCAGAAGGAATGTAAGGTGCTTCACCCTGAACTCAAAAAACCATTCTATGAAGATACAGAAAAGAAGGACAATAATGAGAAAGATAACAATAATGTTCAAACAGACACACTAGTGATTCACATAGGAGGACAATTTCAAAATGGCACCTTACCAATAGAACACTCCAATGGCATAAACAAGGAGAAACATTGCTTGCAAGTCTTTAAAGAGCTATTTTTCATGAGTCATATGATTTGTGCTTCTGCTATCAATCAGTCAAGCCTCAGTTGAAATATTGTTTGCAAAACACGATGCCACAAAGAGTTGATCCTCTTCATGTTCATTAATAAAATTGGCATCTGCGTCTTCTTGTAATTTATTCTTGCAAATAACTATGTCATGCCCAAGTTGGTTGCACTTATTGCATTTAGCATCTGACCTTTTCCAACACTTATACAATGCTTGTCTATTATTTTCAAAATGCTTACAAGGAGGATAGTTTCCTTTGAAACTACGTGTTTTGCTTTTGTTGTTGTAGCGAGTTGCTCCTTCTCCATTTGTTGGCTCATTCTTCTTATTGTTTTTCTTTTTGTATCTTCCACTATCTTCATGGTTGGCCGCCAATGTTCCCTCTCTAATCCCATCTTCTCTCATAACCCTTCTTTATTCTTAAGTCTGCAATGAATTCAATAATTTCATCAAAGTAATTTTTGACAGATTTGTGGTGTTCTCCAAAGTGGTAATGGTGACTTCGAATCTTTCAGGTATAGTAACAAAAATCTTTTCAACAATATGTGAGTCTTTAAACTCATAACCAAATAATCTTACTCTGTTTTCTATGTTCATAAGCGTGTCAGGATATTCTTTGATGGTTTTTAATTCTTTCATGTTCTGTAACTCGAAGTTTCTAATGAGATTTAGCACTTGCATTCCTATGATACAATCATCTCCTGCATATTCTGCCTTGGGATGATCCCAGATGGCTTTTGTTGATTTTACAGACATGATACGAGTGAAAATTGTTGAAGAGACTGTTGAAAAAAGACATGCCTTTACCTTAGATTTTCTGATTTTCTTGTCATTGTGATTTTTGAGTTGAGCCATTGTTGGGTTTCCGAGTAGTGAAAGAACTCCATAGTCTTCCTCGATCGCCTCCCAAAGATCTAAACCTTCAAGATAAGCTTTCATCCTCACTGCCCACATGCTAAAATTTTCACCATTGAAGGGAGGAGGTGTTATTGCCGAGAAACTTGAGCTTTCTTCCATGTTTAATCTTTTGTTGTTTCTAGTTGTGATGCTTGAGTCACTTGAAACAATCACTCACAAAACACTCACAAATCTCGCAAGATAAAGAGGCTCTAATACCAATTGTTGGTAAATTTCAGAAGTATGAGTTATTAGAAAGTAGAGGAGTCAAGAAGAATATCGATAGAAGAACATATTTATTAATGTCTTTAGATTACATTTATAAGACTGGATGAAAACAGAAAGCAGTAAATCCACGACTAACAAATTCCTAACTTACTCCTAAATAATGGGAATAGATGGTTAACAATTAATTGACTAAGTCTTATCTAATATAAAGTAGTAAAAGTAAATTAATTGCAGTTGAAACATCAAATTCCTAACAAATTTGTTTCACTAGTCCAAAATCATACATGTTATGGATGATTGTTTCCAATATTCGTAGAAAAATTTGCAATCAACAACTCTTTGTTGCATGAACTATTTTAGAGAAGAAGATGAAGTTTTTTTGTTTTTCCTTATGCACACAGAATTGTTGCAAGGAGTTCACAAAGACTCCTTTTTAATATCACGAAGCGACACATCGGTTGGGAGTCTCCCAACCATTGTGTCTTTTCTCTTTTATTTTCTAATTAATAATTAAATATATAACTAATTATATTTATTTTATTTTTTAATATGAATCCGCATTGACCAACATGGGTGATCCGATCCGATTTCCTTCACTTTATAAGATGAAGTGTTATAAAGCAACTGACAACAACCATCCAAACAAGGTTTAAGTGGTTAGGGGTGAAGATAAAGTGTGTTGGATACAATCAGTGTGGAATGTTACTTGTGGAACTTATTTTCTCTACATCAACTAGAATAGTAATTTTCCTTTTTTTTTTAAAAAATATAACCAATTGTACATTAAAAAAAATTATTTTTCTACATATTTCAATTATGAAATTTGGAAAATATATTTTTGTGCAATGATGAAAATATTTATTTTGTTAAGCACTTCATAATTTTTTTAATTATTATGGTGTATCAATCTGCTATTGAGCAATGAGCATGTATTTATCCCAAAAATTCAACTCTTTTAAAAATGAAAAAATCCTTTTAAATTAATTTATCCCAATCAAACAATTTCTGATGTTAAATTTTCTACGTATTTTTTTTTCACAATAGCAATTATATATTGCATTTTCAAGAATTGTACCAATATTGAAAAAAGATTCCCGATCAATAACCGAATCAAATGAAAGGAACATGCACAAGAATATGATATATAATGAAATATTTAGTCGAATTTGTTTGATGGCATATGTTCGTACCTTATTAACAAAAATATAAAATATATTTATCTATTTAATTAAACTTTGATGGATTATTAATTCGTAAATTCAAATAATATTCAATTATCTTTATTATGATAATTTAAACAAGTCATCATATACAATTCATATTTATCATTCACACACATTTGTTCTTTATTCTTTTATGTATATTATTCTATGAAATAGTGTATTACATGAGAACTAATTACGCAAAATATTTCTCTGACATGCCTTCATTAATAATCATATCGAATCATTATAATATATTGTTTCTTCAAGAGCAATAGACCAAAAGAGAGAAGACCCTCAGTCATATTTAAAATTATATATGAAATTAGTATCACCATTCCCTTTCAAAATGTTATTCTTTAGGCATAAAATCAAATATACAAAGAATCATTTTTTTTCAATTTCAATTAACAAAGATAGCATATATGAATGAAATATCAACAAAAATAGCATATTAATCTCAATTGTAAAATTTCTTGTAAAACTCTTAACAATATCAGCTTGATCACACGTAAAACTATATACTTTATATATTTTAACTCAACCAACTAATGTGACAATACAAAATTATATTGTTGAGTTATGTCATCAAAAAGGTTAAATTATTATTCACAACATAACTATCAAAACCAATTCAGACATTAACAGACAAAGTTCTTCAGCACTAATTTACAATAGCTATGAAAATCTTGATCTTCAAGTCATCAATTAATATGCCCTGCAAACCTAGCAAACAAGAAAGATCTGAGCCCATAACAATCTGCTCATATTTAATAGAATTCAAATTATGAACAAAATTAAATTGGTATTTAACAAAAAATATCAAAACTATTGTAATGATATTACTACCTCACACTAACCAAACTAAAGTAAGTAAATTAGAAACATACTTCATTCTAGGGGTGTACATGGCTGGGTTGGTTCGGGTTTTTCAATTATCAAACCAAACCATTTGTGTAGGATTTTTAAATCTATAAACCAAACCAATAAAACTCGGGTTTTTCAACCACGTTTTTTTTCATGTTTTTTGGATTTTCGGGTTTTTCCGGTAAAGTATTCATCCAAACATATAATTTACTTGTACTTCAAATATTTCTTTAGTCCTACCAAAAATACAACTATCTAAGGTGTTTATTAAGAAAATAATACAAAATATGATATGATTAATGACACTCGTGTAAAACAAATATTGCAAATTAACAAGTCATAATGAAAATGATCATAATTTAAAAGTACTAAATCATGCTAAAATTAAGTTTAATAAGTATTAGTTACATGACTAAATATTAAAGGAAATTAAAATTAGATTATGTATTTTAATTGTCAAAACCAATGTAAAACTAAAGAACAAATATTCAATATTATTGTCATTCTTAGTGTTGAATTGATTTTCTTTTTGCATTAGTATTAATTTGATTTTGATTTAAGCTTTATTATAATTACCAACATCTGTGGACTATAATCTTTATTAAACCATTCAGAATTCTAAGTTTCAAACTTGGAATATTATATTAAAAGATAAAAAACTATGAAAAAAGTACAAGAAACACTCAAATATTATATCAAAGTAAATATTTTTATGTATAAAATAAAAAAATTTAATTATATATATAATGTCGGGTTGGTTTGGTCTCGGGTTTTTTTTTGTTAAAACCTAACCAATCCAAATATACTCGGGGGTTTTTTCAGTGCCAAACCACTAATCAGATTATTTTTTTTGACTCAATTTGCGGTTTTCGGTTTGGCTTTGTACACCCCTATTGTTGTTGATGTATGGGTTGGAGAATGGGTTTCTTTGGTATTGAGAATGGGCCAGTTTCATTGAACTGGAAAGTAATGGGTTGATATGGAATTGTTGGGCTGCTGAAAAAATTAGAAAAAGGTCCAAATCTTGGTCTAAGTTAAGGAGTTAAGGTGAGGTTAAAAGGGTTAGATTTGCAAATACAAAATGGCTAAATGGATTGCAATTATAGCCATATAAAATTCAAAACATAGCCGAATTGAGTTAATTTAGTGAATCCGGCTAGAATTTAAACAGGATGAATTAAGATTAATTAATTAGCAAGCTTCTTAAATTGATAAAATAAAATAATTAAACTAAATAACTTAAAATTATAAATATAAATTAAATTGAACGAATTTAATTGAATATTTAATTAAAATAAAATATTTTTGAAATTATTTTTGAATATTCATAAAATATACTAATTATATATATAATTATATAGAAACAATATACATTATTTTAAAATTATAAAAAGTCATAAATCTATTTAAAAGAACTTGCAAACTATATTGTATTTTTTGAAACTTTATAAAACTAATTATTTTAAGTCGTTTGAAATTGAAGAAGCTCGATGATTAATCTATAATGTGGAGGTCTGAAATTGGTTGTCAAACCCTAACAATTCAATAATATACCGCTCACAAGGCCCTACACTTACAGTCCAATATAGTCACAAATCAACAATCAAACGAATCAAGTACGTCAATATCAATTTCAAGTAGATATGTCACACGCAACAAGTGCATAAGTAACGAATAATAATAAAGTCACATATAAACATCAAATACAACAAGTCCCAATAATCAATCTCTCACCAGAACCATTTCCCATCGGCACAATATCACTAGTTGGAACCATTTCCCATCGGCGTTATATCAAATCACTAGTCGAAACCATTTTCCATCAACTTTACATCACATCACTAGCCATAACCATTTCCCATCGGCTATATATCAAATCACTAGCCAAAACAATTTCTCATCGACTTAATAACAATCGGCTGTAAAGACCTCGGCATGATAATAATCGCATGCAAAGACCTTGACATCATAACACTCACCGGCAAAGACCTCGACATCATAAACACTTGCCGAAAATGACGTCGGCATCAAATTATCACATGTCTCGTCATGATGTTCAATAATCAATGCACACAGGCAATAGCACACCACAGGGAAGAGACAAGAATTCACACAATTCAAGTCCACTTTCATGCTATCAAGTATTTCATCAATCAATCAACAAGAGGTTACAACAAGGCAATTCACAAACATCATGATCATCACATAGCCTTTTCATTTCAACCCCTTTTTATTCGTTAAGAGTTACCAAGTGGACAACTAACCATTCACCTCATTCCCATTACTTCTAAAACACAAGAAACAAAGGGAATACACGAACTCTACTAGAATACAAGGTTTAGGAGATTACTTGCCTTAAATCAATCAATGGCCACTCCAAGAGTTGAGTCTTCCTCTTCCAAATAACTTCTAAAGCACACAATCTATATCAAAGTAAGTATCCACAATCACTTTCCGTAAACCATAATACCCATATAAATTCTCTTGAAAAGTAGGTCAATCAATAAAAAATCCAATTTCAAAATAGGGTTTGAATCTGAAACTTAGTACTTGAAAATGATGTTTAAGGCTTTAGGAACTAATTAGTGAAAACCATTTCGAAAAAGGGATTAAAACCACTTCTAACTCACAATTTTAGATCAAAACTCAAGTTCTTTAAAAACTTTGCCATTTTCCAAATCAAATCTCAAATTATTATGTTAGAATCTGTAAATAGTCAAAGGGAAATGAAGTTGAACGATCATAAAATCTTACCTAAATCATTCAGCAAAAGGACACATTTTCAAAATCGCCACCAAGGGTTCCCTAAGCTCAAAAATGAAAAATGGGGCTTAAGCCCTAAAAATGGCAGGCAAAACCCCCTCTCTTATGTCGCAAAAGCGAACTTAGGTTCGCAAAAGTGGGGACCTTTACTTTCGTAAACCAGGGTTCACTTTTGCGAACATCACGATCGCGACCCATGTTTTTCTTTAGCAAATTCTGCCTAACTGAGACCATTTTCTTTGGGACTTGTGTCTCGTTCTAACAATCCTCACGATCGTGAAGCACCTTTCGTGAAAGCGAAGCACATCAATACAAAAAAATCAGCCAACTCTCAAGGTATCGAAAGGACCTTCGGAATTTGTTCAGAACCCCGTAAACTCAAACCAGGTATAGAAATCAATATTACCTGATGTTTTAGACTCAATGGAACTGCAAAACAAGAATCTAAGGTCTCCTTGACCCGACATCGATGACAACCTCAAGAATCTAATTGAACACAACAAGAAACTAACTAAACACCTAAAAAGGCTAAAACAAGCTTGAGACCTCTCAAAAATCAACCAAGACATCACCTAGGCCTAAAATGATCTTCTGAATCCAACAGAACTTTCGGAATTTCAATTTGAGCAACCAAACCTTGAATTAGGAGGATATTGACTTAAAGATTAGGCTTTAGCTCTTAGTTAACTTCAATTTGTTGTTTTGTTTTGTTGTCGCCTTATGTTTATTGCAACATTTGTCCTTTGTTTAGGTTTATGTTTTAAGTCTCTTTTATATCTTTACAATGGTTTAATAAGGAAATAAATCCAACTTCAATGGAAGCATAGAAAATAAAAAGTTTTAAAAAATTATTATTCTTTGTGAAAAAATTAGACATAGGGATAATGATGACAGTAGATTCACTAATTAATGAGAATATAAATGGTCGGATCGGACTCAGTGTTATCACCAAAAAATCAATAAATAAAGTAAGTAATAGATTAGGAAGTCTCTTACTTGTCTATAGAAAGGAAGTATAAAATTGATATTCAAATATCAAATATAGCCAGCAATATAATCACAATGTACAAGAAGAGAAGACAAAGAATACCTCAAAAAGTAAAAGAAAATTGAAACAAAGATCTCTTTAAAAGGGGAATATCATCGATCTCATGGAAAACCTCTCAAGAACTAGAGAATGTCTAAAGAGGTGTAATGAGTATAGGACTTGATATTAATTAGGGATAATACGTACATATATTTAACTTGCTTGAGCTGACATCTATGTCCTCCAACTTTGGATTTGCACAAGAAGACACTTAAACTAGTATAAGATTCAACAAGTAGACACATGCGTCCTACGTCACATAATACACATAGGACGCTAAGTAGGATATAAAATTGTCATGCAAGATAAATTGATTTTAAATGTCCCCTCTTAAATTTAAATGTTCCCTTACAAACGAAAACTAAAACTATTTGCGTCTTTGGTATCGTAGAAATATTTCTTTGCAAAATATATTCAAGAAATATATTTTTTAGTGTTTGGTGGAAGATGGAAAAATCATTTTCTATATTATAAATAATTTTACTTGTAGTTATTGTTTGACTGAATTAATGAATTCATATTTCACGTGACTATAAAAAACATAAAAAATTCAAACAAAAAAGTTTGATTTGATTGTTTTTTTGGTTTATATGTTTAAACGGATTTAATTTATCTTTTCCCAAGTGAAAATCAAATCTAAAGAATATTTAACACCGCTAATCCCTTAATAGAAATAAATGATATTTTTTAGACGAATAATAATTTTTTTATTTATAAGAATAACTACTCAAAAGTAAAAAATGTGACACAAAATCCAATTTTAATTTTTTAGATTTTTTCTGTGTAAATGCTCATGTGCTTATCTAGCATTGATAGTTCTACAATTCTATTTCAATTCGTGCTGATTTTCATAAATAAATATAAAAGTTAATAAAATTTAATGTTTTTTTCCATTATTAAAAAAGGAAAAGGATAGATGATGATACATTTATTATTTGGATGTTCTAAAAAACACATCTTTCTTTCAGAAAAAAACAAAAAACAATAATAAATGCGAAGAAGTAAGCAAAAGAGAAAAAGAAGAGGAAGCAGGGAAACTATTACATTTGTGATTTAAAAAATCTAAAATCAATCAAAACTGAGTTGTTTTATATGAAATATCCAGAATTACCCATTATATGTAATTAATACAATTAACTGCATGCCTTCTCATGCAACCAATGTAATCTTTTTTATCATAAAATTTGCTCCTATAAATATCAATTAACTTTTCTTCAATTCCTGACTAAATAATTTCTCAAATTCTTCAAAAAAAAAATCCTTTCAGGAAAAATGCAACAACAACCACCAGCAAGAGGAATGGATCACCAAGGCATCATACCAAATCCTGAAGGAGTTTGGTGATATCGTTGTACAACGTACCGCGATGTGTTCACTTCAAGTCAAGGGCTCGCCAAACACCAACATAAGCACAAATCTGAGGGCACTTGGATAAGAGGTGCTCCTCATGAGAAGTTATTTTGTCCAGCCACTGATCTCCCCGTCCTCTACCTTCAGTTGGGTACACGAAAGTCCACCCTAACAGTGTTACGCGACCAAAGATGCTTTTACCGTCTCGGTCCGAGGAATCAAGTGGTGTACGATCCTTGCAGAAGGCCTTGACGCCCACGGGCAGTTTTGTACCAACCGCAGCAACCCATGGTGCTTCAAGTGGCTTGTGGTGTTGAATGTGCACCTATTGCTTCTCTGCTTATTCAATATCAGAACTTTTTTGCCAACCGTTCTAATCAATTGGGCGAGAACTGCGAAATTGATGATCAGGAGGATCTTGATTAGAGCTTAGGCTTTAGAGCTTAAGAAACTTTAGTTTGTTGTTTTGTTTTATTATCATGTTATGTTTGTTTGTTTGTTTTGCTTTGTTGTTGTGTTTTGCTTTTTGTTTTGTTTTATTATCGTTTTATGTTTGTTGAAACATTTATCTTTTATTTTAGTTTATGTTTTCATTTTGTTGTATGTCTTTACTATGGTCTAATAAGGAATTAAATTTCACCTCAATGGAATCATAACAAATAAAAGGATAAAAAATATTATTCTTTGTGAAAAAAAACTAGATAGAGAGATAATGATAGAAGTAGATTTACAAATTACTATGAATTATAAAGGCCGAATTGGACTTATTGTTGTCACAGAAAACTGATAAATAAAGTAACTGGTTAGGATGATATCTTACTTGTCCATAGAAAGAAAAATAAAAAAAATAATAGTCAATGATCATATATAGTCATTACCATAATCACAATCTACGAGAAGAGAAGAAAACATATGCCTCACAAAGCAAAAGAAATATGACGATAGTAGACAAGAAAAATGGTAAATAGAAAACGAGCAAAAGAAGGCAAAAATGGGAATAAAGATATCTTTATCTTAAAAAAGATCAATAACTAAATAAAAAGATATTTTGATATATATCAAGAACCAGAGGAAGTCTAAGGAGACTTAACAAGTACACAACTTGCTATTAATTAAATAAATCTTTTGATAATTGCTCATATTTGAAAAACATATAAGTTCTTTCTTCTAATTATTGATTACATAATGTACTCATCAATTACCATCCTCATTCTAATTAAAACCCCATGCCCCCAAGTAGGTCTTTCCCTTTCCAGACAATCAAATTAGTCATGAAAGGTAATAATGATAATACAAGTTATGGTGAATGGTGAAAATATGACACACAAATCAATATGATATGATAATACAAGTTATATCTTGCTCATAATTTTATTGTCACATCGTTATCCCATATGTTTTGAGATTATTATGAGTTTTATATGTGTATGAAGCATGTCAGATGAACACAATAAAAAAATATGATATATTGGTCTTATTTGAAGTAAATGAATGATGATTGGAGCAAGGCCAAATTCACTCAATATCCTCGCCTCATGAGACAACCAAGCAAGCCTACAAGCAATAGATAATTTAGAGTACACTTGTGATCCTCGTGAAGCAAGAGTTCAAATAAGCCAAGAAAATTATTCTAGCAAGTTTGGATTAGGTTATTTGATTCCCTACACATCTAGGTCCTCTAAATACCCTAGTAAATGACTTCAAAAAAGGGAGTTGGATATTTGGAGGCAAGAACACACTTGGAGATAAGATATAGATTCGCCTTACATTTTTTCCTCTTTCTTCTTAATTTCTATTGTCATGAGTTATATTATTGAATTTCTTAAAACTATTATGAGTAGCTAAATTTCTCTCTAGGGTGTGTGATGGAACCATTTGAAATATGAGTTACACTATGTTTGATATAAAGTTGCCATTATTTTTTTCTCTACTTGTTCAACAACTTGGTTAACTCTATAAATTGATGAGCCCTTGATTCATTGTGCCTATTTATTATGTATTCTTGAGTGAGAGGGTAAATTTACGTGGTTGTTGAATAACACCTCTATCCAGGTCTGCAGTCTTATGTTGTAGCCTAATTAATCTTTGAGTGGAGAATACTAGTGTGGGCAAGTATTCCTACTTAGAAAGTTTGTCTATTATGGCAAAAAAGAGATCCTATATATAACAACGTTTTGGGGTGTATGTCACTCCCCGAGTCTATACCCTGGACATGGCTGGTACTCGGAAATCATTATTGGTCCTCAAGAAAAAATTTGGCCTCACTAACACTTAAAGGAAGACTAACTCAAACATAAATAAGCTTAAAATTGAAGAAAAGCATTTAAAACAATTTATTGAATCTTAAAGTTATCTGAAAATATTGGATATGAATGATAAAAGTTCAGAAAATTATCTAAAACTTAATATTGAAAGACTCTCTAAATATGTATATCTATGAAGCATCTATTATTTAAAGATAGGTGTTGGAACAAGACCCACAACAACCTTAATCAATCTACTAAAGCAACGAAAAAATAGAGTCCTACGAAAAGCAAGGAGGCCTCACCAAAAGCTTCGGAGTAGTGATGTGGTCTCAACAAAGAAACTATTGATTATACTGAATACTTGTATCTGCATCATGAAACGATGCAATGTCGAATGACATCAACATGTAATAAAGCTTAATGAAACAGATAACTAAGCTAAAGGACTGAAGTAAAGCATTCACATATAGAAAATCATTTAGATTTACAATATAAGATGCAATGATAGCAAATACTAAAATATAAACACTTTACTTTATTAAGGAGTTTCTCTAACCGAAAACCATCACTATGAGCATGTCTTGCCCACTTACAAGAGCCGCCCTATACCTTACTAGAGTATAGAACACAACATTAACATATGGATCCACTAAAATCCTTCTTGAGGTGTCACGACCCAAAATTGGACGTGGCGATACTTGTCTATTCCACCAAGACACAGCCTATATCCAACGAAAATGAAAGAAAAATGTAAAAATAAATCAAGAACAAGACAAAGGTGGAAAACTTATTCATTCTAAACAATACCCCAAAATCTTGTTGTCACGTGTACAAGCCACTAAATACCTAAAGTGCAAAATTTAGAATTACGTACAAGTCTCAGTATTTTTTTCTCAAATAGAATAAAACATAAAGTAAAGGATCAAGAGGGTCTGCTTCGGTGACAAGCATCTACATATCAAAATCCTTGACAAGCCTCGAAATCAGAAGAAGGAGAACCTGTCATATTACCTTGAGAGAGGTTCTCTAACACACCTAGAATCCTCAATAAAGTCTCTTGAAATAAATGAGCTTCAAACTCGGGAGGAACCTGGTCCTTCACAACCTCAGCCTGTGGCTCACGAGAAGCATCTCTAGGTCGACCTATGGTTGGTGCCGCTCTACCGGCACTATAATCGGTGCTGCTCCGCGAGCACGACCTTTAGCTCGACCCTACCCCTACCCCTAGATAGGGTCTCAACAACAAGCTCAAGGACTTCTTCCACACTACCATTGGAAACAATAGCTCTGATCCTCGGCATCTGCAAAACCAACACGTGTCAAATCAACACTAGCGAAGGTAAACATGTACGATAAGAAAAGATGAATAAAAGGAAGTTTCCTAACAATCTTCTTAGCCTCTCAACGATAAGTAGAGAAGTCTCTGTAGCGATGAAACCTATGAACCTGGGGTTCTAATACCATTTGTCACGATCCAAAAATTGACGTGATGGCACTTGTCCATTCCTATCAAGACAAGTCAATCTCAACCCAATGAAAATAAAAGAAAAGGGGAAATATAAATCAAGAACAACACAATGGCGGAAAACTTTTTCATTCTAAACAATACCCCAATATTTGATTGTCACATGTACAAGCCACTATATGAATTTAGAAGTAAGTACAGATCTCAGTCTTTGTTTCTCAAATAGAACAAAGCATAAAGTATAGGGTTCGGCAGGATAACAGGCAGCTACCTCTCAAAATCCTTGACAAGCCTCAAAATCAGAAGAAAGAGAAAGATATCACACGGGTTCGGGTTCGGAATCTACACAAGTGTAGAAGCAAGGGGGTGAGTACCAACAATACGGGACCCGACAAGCAACCTAATAAACAAGGCATCTAGAAAGGAATCTTTGAAGTTATTACAGCTTCAACATTCAAGATTCATCTTCACAGTGATTTGATTTTTGCTCTTGGTGAAAAATGGTATTTGGAGACTAACACATTAATTATACCATGGGGAGAATCAACTATTACTTTGGAGGATTTGTTAGTTTTAGGTGGTTTCTCTATTTTAGGTCATTGTGTGTTGAAACCTGTTAAAACTAAAGAGTATGCTGAAATGGAAGAAAGACTTAGGGAGGTTTATAAAGTTTTTAGAAAAAGGAAAGTGAATCTTTATCATCATGGATGGATGAGTATTTTGAAGGGAAAGGTGGTAATGACCATTTAGAGCATGTTGCATTTTTTACCCTTTGGTTGTCTAGGTTTGTGCTTCCCAAAAATAGTTTTCAAAATGTGAACAAAGGTGTTATCCCTGTTGCATTTCATCTTTCTCAAGGTATTCCAATAGCACTTGGCCTTGCTGTTCTTGCTACCATTTATCGGGATTTAAACTTGCTTAAACAGTTCATTGTATCTTCATCGAAGCATACAGAACATAGTAGTGGTTTAAGATGTATTGTAGATGAGTCAAAACTTACCCTTCGTGCTCCTCTTCAATTTGTTCATCTATGGGCATGGGAGAGATTTATCACTTTGCAGCCTAAGCCTAGTGTTGCTAACTGTGAGGGGCCAAGAGTAGCTAGATGGCATAAGGTGAAAAAACTAGAAAGTGTTGATCCTAGGAGTGAAATGGATTCTACGGGGGAACCTCTTCAAACTACAATCTGCATAGAAATCAGTCCAACCTAACAATTCAACAATATACTGCTCACAAGGCCTTACACTTACAATCCAACAATCAAAAATCAACAATAAAACGAATCAAGTAGGTCAATCTCAATTTCATGTAGATATGTCACATGCAACAAATGCATAAATCACAAATAATAAGAAAGTCACACATAAACATCAAATACAACAAGTCACAATAATCAAGCTCTCACCAAAACAGTTTTCAATTGGCACAATATCACTAGCCGAAACCATTTCGCATCGATTTTACATCAAATAACTAATCGAGACCATCTCACATCAACTTTACATCACATCACTAGCCTGAACCATTTCCCACCAGATTTATATCAAATCACTAGCCAAAACCATTTCTCATCGGCTTGATAACAATCACCAGTAAAGACCTCAACATCATAATAATCGCAGGCAAAGACCTCGACATCATAATGACCTCGGCATAAAACTTGCCCAAAATGACCTCGGCATAAAACTATCACTTTTCTCATCATTGTGTTCAATAATCAATGCACACTAGCAATATCACACCACATGGAAGAGACAACAATTCACACAATTCAAGTCCACTTTGTGGCTATCAAGCATTTCATCAATCCATCTACAAGGGTTACAACAAGGCAATTTAAAAACATCATGATCATCACATAGCCTTTTCATTTCAACCCAATTTTATTCGCTAAGAGTTATCAAGTGGACAGTTAACCCTTTACCTCATTCCAATTACTCTCAACACACTAGCAATGAAGGGAATACACGAATTCTACTCGAATACAAGGTTTAGGATATTACTTACCTTAAATCAATCAATAATAACTCCAAGATTTGTGTCTTCCCCTTCCGAATCACTTCTAAAGCCACACAATATAAATAAAAGCAAGTATTCACAATCACTTTCTGAAACCACAATACCCACACCAACTCTCTTGAGGAGTGGGTAAATCAATATAAAATTTCCAATTCCGAAAATAGGGTTAGAATCCAAAACTTAATACTTGAAAATGATGTTTAATGCTTGAGGAACTTATTATTGAAAATCATTTTGAAAAAGGGATCAAAACCACTTCAAAATCACCATTTTAGATCAAAACTAAAGTTCTTTTAAAACCTTGCCATTTCCAAATCAAATCTCAAATTATGATGTTAGAATCCATAAATGGTCAAAGGAAAATGAAGTTTTAGAATCATAAAAGCTTACCCAAATGATTTAGCACAAGGAAACCTTTCCAAAATCACCACAAAGGTTCTCGAAGCTCAAAAATGAAATGGGGTTTAAACCCAAAAAATGGCATGCCGGGGGGGGGGGGGGGGGGGGGGGGGGGGGGGGGGGGGGGGGG
>JAJOOR010031453.1:0-16342 GCA_036250505.1 Solanum acaule | reverse complement strand
AGACACTATGCTTAAGTCTACCAATTCAAGTCTTGGCCTAGAATTCCTCTTTTAGCATTTATAGGAAGAGCTCCATTACTAAGTCATAGCCCAACCAACCATTCATATATATAATCAAGCTTCCATTACACAAGACAAGATACTCAAGTCTAGCATAGGAACCACAACATCATCTTATAAAGCCTCATCATAGTTCATCATCACCACTTATCACCATTTCAAGAGAAACATGCTTTCACATTAGCATAATAACACTTTATACAATATCACATTAATACCATTAGAACATCTTCACATTATAGCTTCACACAAACTTTACATATATCTTCATATAGGACTTTACATATAGCCTCATATGTGTATAATAATACAACAATATAATAACACTCATATAATGCCCTTCATGGCCTCAATTCACAATAATACAATATTCAAACATTATACAACAACTTCACCAATGCCTTCATGGCTACAATTCACAATAATATCACACAAGAATAAGATATAACACTTCCACCAAAGATGAATTCAACCTACCAACAACAATCAATTCAATAAAGAGAATTCAAGCTTTCTTACCATAATCCAAAGCCATAGCCAAAATCACCAAAATCCAAGCAATCACCAATACTTCACCCATAAGGATTACCACCCTTAATTCACCCATTATCAACAATTAATCATGAATAATCTTTAAAGAACACAAGAGATGTCAATACAATTCACTTTACACATAATTCCATCAACTTTGAATTTATAGAAATAGACCCACTTCATAGCAAATTTTAGGGTTTTGTAGAAGACAAGGGTTCATGGAATATTTCATTCAAAAACCACAAACAAACATCAATTAACCCATATCCCAACATTTCAAATCATTGTAAAATCCTTTGAAATTGACTCTAGGATGAAGATGAGTCCTAGATGAAGAGCCACCATACCTCACTTCAAGAATCCCAATGAAATTTGGTGGAAGGAACCCTCAATTTGAAACCCTAGCTCTCCACCTTCTTCTTTCTTGAACTTGAGAGAACTTTAGAGAGAGAAAGAACTTAATGGTTTTGATTTGGAAGAATGAATTCTAAATCACCTCTTAAATGTTTTAATACCTTTAAAATACTTAAAAACACTTAAAATAATAATAACCCAAAGTACCCAAACTACCCCTCACTTAGTTGGACCTTTTTAAACAAGTCAAACTTGAGTTTTATTTTCGCAGATTTCATCGGGAAACAAGTCCGCGACGCGGAGGTGTTCCCGCAAGTTTCTAGAATTAAATTTTGAGAGAGAAGAATCCGCGATACGTCCATGAAATGACCAAATATTTTGCCCTTGGTGGAGCTAGTCCGTGGCGCGGACATGCTCCCTCCATGAGCATTTTTCAAGCTTCCTTGGCAGCTTCCTCGGCCAAGGGTTGGGGTCCTCCTCGGGGACCCTTAGGGTGGTCCCGGGGAGTCGTATCCGAACGTTTTGACCCTAAAAACATTTATTAAGACAGTAGGGTCACCTACACACCAACACATAAAAGACTAGTTTCTGAACGTCTTGGTCGTCCCTTGACGTTTGACTACAAACTCGACTAAACTGACCTATAAACTCATTTTCAAACATTTTTACAAGTTTATCAACTACTAACACGCATGTGAAGCTCTAATTATCCTATTTCCTTTTGAGGGGCATTACACCAAGAGTCAGGGTCGATCCCACAATGAGTGATACAGTAGAGAAGTCGATTAAGAAGTAAAATTGTGTCCTAGTCATTTGTAGAAGTAGAGGTTTCGCAAAATTTAAGTAAATCACAATGTTTCGATGATTAATATCAAATGGGGGGATTTGGGTAACCAATTTACGACAACTAAAATGGGAAGTGAACATGTAGAGATTGGTCCTTAGGAGTGTGATAAGTTGAATGCTAAATTTGCGTAATGGGTGATTGCTAGTTAGTGAAAGATGTTCAATCTCAGCGAGTAGGCTAGGTTTTGAGTGTAATAGACATTTCTCAATCAACTATTGCATTTCAAGCGAGTTCTTTTGAACCTCAATAGGAAAGACACAATTGAACGACTCAATTCCTTAATTAATCCACTCTTCCAAGCTAGAGTTGTAAGAATGCAATCAAACCAACTTTCTCAAACTAGATTCATAAAGATGCAATCAATAAAACTATCAACTAATAATTCGACTCTACTACCTCTTTCTCAAGCAAGTATAGAGTGCTAATCTAGAACTGCATTTGCAACTACAATTCCTCAATTAAAACTTTAACAATCAATTGAACGCACTTCAAAATAACAATAAAACCAGTAACTAACAACACCCATTAGCTAATTATCACATTCAACTACATAATCACACCCCCAAGAAATGGGGTTTAGCCAAACATAGTGAAAAAGAAGAAATCCTTACCAACGAAGTTTTCCATCTGATTTGATAGCGATCTGTTATTCCCAAATTCTGAAATTTAAGCTAAAAATCTCACAATCTCCAAATCTCTACTCCAAAATGTAAAAACAATGTTCTAGAATGTAAAGACTCAAAACCCCAAAAGTAAACAATGTGGAAACTGCTTCTCTTAATTTAAATATTGTATTTGTACGTTCCCAGAATTTCAGCACGGAGTCAACTCGGCAAAGTAAGTCGAGTTTGCCAAACTAATCGGTGATGCGTCGAGTACTCCTTTTCTCTCTTTTTTGGTGTGGCTTTCTCATTAAATCTTTCTGTAACTTTCGGCAAGCCAGATTGTCATTGTTGATCTCTTTGGCGTATCGCTGAATCACTTGTCTACATGCCAAGTTGGTTTTGTCCATGGGCTAGCCTGCTGGAACTTTAGGCGAGCTAAAGGTCCTCTCAGCGACTCATTGAGTGGCTTTGGCAAGTACTAGCTTTCCTTTTCTTCAACTTTTTTAGCTTTTTCGCTCCTACTTTCCTTGTAATGTCATTACCTTACTCTATAGCTTTCATTGTTGCATATCAACATTTAAACATTAGTTATGAGCATAAAACAAGCAGAGGACACTAAATCCATAAATAATAAATCCTAAATGAGTCGAAATTCACGACTCATCAACATCCTTAACTAAAATTTTGCTTGTTCTCAAGTAAAACACAAGATCAATCAAGCCAATGGGGATGTCTACAAATAGTGCTACTTGAGACTCAACATGAATATACACGAGGTTCAATCTACACCTACAATGTTCAATTGTGCACTATAAGTTTTAAACTGTGACTGGCCATCATCTAATAGAGGTCAAGCTCACAATGCTCACTTCAAATGCAAATTCAAGTTCAACAAGAGTATTCAGATACCCTCACATCAAGAATGATTTCATGCTCTCACAATATCCATCAAAGACTAAAACTTAATGAATAAAAATTAACTCTCACACTCTCAATGATAAACACATGCATGATTTTTACTTATAGGCTTGCCCGTATTTTCCGATCAATACATCATTCGGCTTATGCAAGATCACCAAGGTCTTTCAAGGTTTGTAACAGGGTTGAGGGTAAAAGTATGGTCATTTTGGCTTAGTGACTTCTACCTTCATGAAGCGTGGCTTTTCTTTCACTTCTTCTCCTTTTCTTTTAATCTTTTCATCTTCACAACCCACCCTAGGTATATTCAAGAACAAAAATTCTTCTATGGTTTATTGGATAACCCTTTTCTTTCCAGCAATGCACAAATTGCAAATTTCTTTTCCAATCTTTTTCTTTTGCTTTTCTTTATTTCCTTTTGTTTAAATATGGGGGGGTTCCATCCTTATCAACATAATTATTCAAGTGTGAATTTTACAGACTTCTTGTTTAATTTCTTTCATTATTTTTCACCACACCCCGAACATAGGCTTTTGGACTAAGTTGGCTATTCAAACTGACCAAAGCTTCATGAATATTTTAGGTGGGGAAGAAAGGGCCAAATATGTTCATGTTTCATCCAAAGAAAAGGATGGGCTCAAATGGTGCCAAATTAGGTTCACACTCTCACAAGGTGGTCACAAAGAGGTATAATAGTAATTTGGTTCACCCTAAAAAATTTGTGCCTAACATCATTTCTTTCATTTACCAATGCTAGTCAATTGGAACAATGGGGAAAGTTCTAGGTATCACCAGACACATATATCAAGAAAACCTCACCACACAAGGCATTCAACATAATCATCAATCATCACTGTA
Source organism: Solanum acaule (assembly GCA_036250505.1). NCBI lineage: Eukaryota > Viridiplantae > Streptophyta > Magnoliopsida > Solanales > Solanaceae > Solanum > Solanum acaule. The sequence goes on along the minus strand of JAJOOR010031453.1, from coordinate 12,166 downwards.
TAAGTTAAGCTTTCGTGCAACGATCATTACAAGACTCACTTCGATAATCGACTAGTCACAGTGATGCTAACAGTTCACACATGACTTATGTAACTCAAATTTGCCTCTTGGACTTGCACAAAAATATTATTCAATCAAGAGCATTATTCAATTCATCGGTATTGATCGCAACCGACACTCAAATCTGTAGGAGAACATCACAACATTCAACAATCAAAATTCCCATTCAAGCAACATAAGGAGATAATTTATATCTACAAGCACTTATAGAATCACTGAAAAAACTAAACATCCCATAGTTAATGAAATAAAAAAAAAACAAAATAAATACAACCAAAAGGATAGGTATCAAGATACCGGCAGCGGCGCCAAACACTCAACTATACTTCATCCAATTCTAAGTGTACTGACCGTCCTGTTAGCAGTGCTATACTAGATTGGAACCCTAACTGGTACCTATATAGCTACTCCTTGTCAGTTGCTATATTTTTTCACCTTGAGGCTGAGAGGCATCACTAACCAGTATAAACCAAAATAAGAGTTGGGGTCGATCCCACAAGGTGGGATACAATAGAGAATTTGGCTAAGAAGTAAAATTGTGTCCTAATCATTTGTAGATATAGAGGTTTAACAAAATTTAAGTAAATCACAAAGTTTTGATGATTAATATAAATGGGGAGGATTTGGGTAACCAATTTACGATAGATAAAATGGGAAGTAAACAAGTAGAGATTGGTCCTTAGGAGTGTGATAAGTTGGATGCTAAATTTGTGTAATGGATGATTGCTAAATACTCAAAGATGTTCAATCCCAGCGGGTACGCTAGGTTTTAAGTGCAATAGCCATTTCTCAATCAACTATTGCATTTCAAGCGAGTTCTTTCTAACCTCAATAAAACTAATACAATCGAACAACTCCATTCGTTAATTAGTCCACTCTTTCAAGCTATACTTGTAAGAATGCAATCAAACTCAGTTTCTCAAGCTAGATTCTTAAAGATGCAATCAATACAACTATCAACTAATAATTTGACTCTAATACCTCTTTTTCAAGCAAGCATAGAGTGCTAAGCTAAAACTGCATTTGTAACTACAATTCCTCAATAAAACTTGAACAATCAATTGAACTCGTTCAAAACAACAATAAAATTAGTAACTAACAACACTATTTAGATGATTAACGCATTTAACTACATATTCATACCCCCTAGCCAAACATAGTGAAAAAGAAGAAATTGTTACTAACAAAGTTTTTCATCTGATTTGACAATGATCTGCAATTCTCAAATGCTAAAATTTAAGCTAAAAATATCACAATCTCTAAATCTCTACTCCAAAATGTAAAAACAATGTTCTAGAATGTTAATACTCAAAATCTCAAAAGAAAACAATGTGGTAACTACTTCTCTTCATTTAAAAATTCTATTTATACGTTCACAAAATTTGAGCACAAAGTCAACTCAGTGAAGAAAGTCAAGTTCACCGAACTGGTCGGCGATGCACCAAGTACTCCTCTTCTCACCTTTTGCCGTGGCTTTTTCATCAAATATTTCTGTAACTTTCGGTGAGCAAGATCATCATCGTTGATCTCTTCGGCGTGTTGTTGAATCACTTGTTTGCTTGCCAAGTTGGTTCTGTCCATGGGCTGGCATGCTTAGAACTTTAGGCGAGTTGAAAGTCCACTCGTTGACTCACCGAGTGGCTTTGGCGAGAACCAACTTTGCTTTCCTTCAATTTTTTCAGCTTTTTCACTTCTATTTGCCTCATAATGTCCTTTCATTACTCTATAGACTTCAATGCTTCATATCAATATTATAACATTAGTTCTGAGCATAAAACATGCATTGAGGACACTAAATTATTGAATAATAAGCCCTAAATGAGTCGAAATCCCTAACTCATTAGGTATGCGAACAATTCTTGAGGAGAAAAGGTTGTCCACATATAGGGTTGTGGACAGATATCCAGTAGTCTGGGACACACTCTGATTTCACAAAGTTGAGCAGTTCACAAGGCCTCGGAGTCCGTACATGCGTACATGGGTCTAAGAGTTTTATAATAGCTAAGGGAATAAGAAGGCTGGATTAGCACCGCCGCTAGAGTTTATTGAGTTGCATGGAAAGAAAGTCAAGTGCAATGAAACAAGCATCAATGAGTTGCTACCTTGCACAATCTGGGTAACCCACACCTTGACCATTATGCTCAAGACCAAGCCGTTAGATAAATTTGAGTGGTGGTTTGCCCTATTACTATCTGATGTATCACCTCCATGGATAGTGGCAGGGGTCCCATTTGATAAAAAGGACATTAATGTCGCTGCTCCGTACTCATTTGGTTTCATCAACATCACCTTGATGTCGTCCCAGAATGAATCTATCCACTGTCACCCAAAGGCCGCACTTCTAGGGTGCATTATTGATTCGGAGAGGCTTAATTTGGGGTCCATTATTGCACAAGAGATGGCCATGAGGTCCAAACAGAGTTAGACCTCATTACCCTTCCCAGTCCTCATCAGTGATCTATGTCGCCAGGCTTGAGTGTCATTCGTGGCGAACACTGATGTTGATGTTACTCCTACCTCTTCTACACATATCCGGAGGATTGAGGCAGTATATATGATGGACAAGTCCGAGAGGAGTACGAAAACACCGATGGATGCATCCCCAATTGTCGATGTAGAGACTATGGAAATGGACACTACTCCTCATACTATGGCCAGTGAGCCGACATGTATGCCTAACTCCGTTGCCCCTACTACTTCTGCTGCTGCTACCTCCCCTCTGCCGCCGCCATTGACTCAAGCCATGATTTATAAAATGGGACACATCACCCATTTGGTTGATGTATGTACTTTGAGAGTTGAGGTATTATCTCCTCTATAATTGAGCGAGCTATTGAGGCCGCACTTGCACCTATTCTGGAAGAGTTACAGGGACAACGCGATGTGCGAGCTATATATGTGGATGAGCTGAAGTCCACATACATTTCTATTCTTTAGGGTGGAGTTGAAATTCCCAAGTGTCCCAGTTTATATGTGCCAGCTATTTTTGAGATCCCTCCGGCTATAATGATCGTAGATGTTGTTTTACCTAATGATGGTGATGAGTCAGATGTGCCAGAGTCTGATGAGCAGGAGTAAGGTACTTGTGAGGAGGTTGGTGTAGGGATCTACATAGGCCTCACTTTGGGACAATTCAATGATTGGTCCCAGTGGATTACAGCCCACAATTGGAGGAGAGTCGGGCACTGATGCCCATATTGAGAGCATCACGGATGCACAGTATTCACCTCAGGCTTAGTATGATAGGGGATCTTGACTCTTTTCCTGTCTTTCTTTATTTTTGACACATGAAGTTTTTCTTTCACATTAAGGGCTCTATTTCATTATTTTTGTGGGGTGACGGTATATTCATACCATTCCTCTTGGTTGTATTTATTTTAATTTGTTTTATTTCATTGTCTGTCGAATGTTTTGTTGTTTTTATTGTTTCTATAAGTGTTTTTGGATATGAATCATCTTCTTTTGTTGCTTGAATGGGAATGATGAATGTTGAATGTTATCAATGTTATCTTGCACATTTGAGTGTCGGTTGGGATAATTACCAATGACTTGAATAGTTTTCTTCATTGAACGATATATTTGTGCAAGAACAATGAGGAAAATTTGAATTTCATAAGTCACGTGTGAACTCTTATCATCTCATTGTGACTAATCAATGGTCGAAGTTAGTCTTGTAATGATCATTGCATACGAGCTTAGCACGTAGAGTCATGATCGATGATTGTGTTGAATGCCTCGTGTGGTGAGGTTTTCTTGAAATATTTCATTGGTGATTCCTAAAACGTTCCCCGTTAGTCCAATTCACTAGCATTGGTGAATGAAAGAAATGATCTTAGGCATAAACTTTTGAGAGAAAACCAAATTGATATTATACCTCTTTGTGACAACCTTATGAGAGTGTGAATCTAGCTTGGCACCATTTGAGCGTAACCTTTTCTTTTGATGAAACATGAACACATTTTTCCCTTTCCTCCCCACCGAAAACCTTCATGAATAGCCAACATAGGCCAAAAGCCTAAGTTAAGGGTGTGGTAAAATGAGGAAAGAAATTTAGAAAGAAGTTGTGAAATTCACCCTTGAATATTTGTGTCGAAAAAGAGGAAAAAGATAGAACCCCTCCATATAAACAAAGAGAAAGAAGGAAAAGCAAAAGAAAAAGATTGAAAATGAAAATTGTATAATTTGTGCTTTGGTGGAAAGAAAAGGGGTATCTGATGAGCTATACAATAATTTTTGTGTTTGAATAAACCAAGGGTGGGTTGCGCAGATGAAAATAGTGAAAGAAAAGGAGAAAAACTGAAATTCAAGCCATGCTTGATGAAGGTAGAAGTCACAAAGCCAACATGATCATCCATTTACCCTCAGCCTAGGTACAAGCCTTGAAAGACCTTAGTTCTTACATAAGCTGGATGATGTGTTGATCGGAATATATGGGCAAGCCTAAGGGTAAAATCATGTATGTGTTTATCATTGAGAGTGTGAGTTGATTTTTATTCCTTGTATTATAATCTTTGATGGGTTTTTTGAGAGCATGGAATCATTCTTGATGTGAGAGCATTTGAATACTCTTATATATTGACCATGGATTTGCATTTGAAGTAAGCATTGTGAGCTTGAACACTATTTGATGATGTGTCTACTCATAGTTTGACACTTTTAGTGCATAATTGAACATTTCATGTGTAGATTGAACCTCATGTGCATTCATGTTGAGTCTCAAGTAGCACTATTTGTAGACATCCATGTTTGCATGATTGATCTTGTGTTTTACTTGGGGACAAGCAAAATTTTATGTTGGGGGTGTTTATTAGTCGGGGATTTTGACTCATTTAGGGCTTATTATTCAAGGATTTAGTATCCTCAATGCCTATTTTACACTCATAACTGATGTCAAAATGTTCATGTGCAGCTATGAAAAAAGTTAAAGGAAAGCAAAGTTGGAATTCGCCAAAGCCACTCCGTGAGTCTCCAAGTGGACCTTCAGCTCGCCTAAAGTTCCAGCATGCCATCCCATAGACAATACCAACATGGCAAGCAGGCAAGCGATTTGGCGAATCGCCAAAGAGATCGGTAGTGACGATCTGGCTCGCTCAAAGTTACAGAACGATTTAATGAAAGAGCCAAGCTAAGCCAAAAAGGTGAGAAGAGGAGCAACTCGGTGTTCTCCGAATTGGTCAGCTAACCATACTTACTTCGCTAAGTTGACTCCATGCTGAAATCATGGGAACGTATAAATGTAAATTTTAAAAGAAGAAAAAGAGTTTCCACATTGTTTACCTTTGGGTTTTTGAACTTTTACATTCTAGAACATTGTTTTTATATTTTTAGTAGAGAATTAGAGATTGTGAGATTCTTAGCTTAAATTTCCGAATTTGGGAAATGCAAATCGTTAGCAAATTAGATGGAAAAGTTTGTTGGTAACGATTTCTTATTTTTCACTATGCTCGGCTAAAACCCCTTTCCTTGGGGGGTGATTATGTAGTTGAATGCAGTAATTAGCTAATGGGTGTTGTTAGTTACTGATTTTATTGTTATTTTGAAGTGGGTTCAATTAAATGTTTATATTTTTATTGAGGAATCGTAGTTGCAAATGCAATTCTAGCTTAGTTCTCTATGCTTGCTTGAGAAAGAGGTAATAGAGTCGAATTATTGATTGATGATTGTATTGATCGTGTCTTTAAGAAACTAGATTGAGAAAGTGGGTTTGAATGCATATTTACTAATCTAGCTTGAAAGGGTGGATTTGTTAAGGAATTGAGTTGTTTGGTTGTGTTTTGCTCGTTGAGGTTCGAAAGAACTCACTTGAAACATAATAGTTGATTGAGAAATGGCTATTTCACTCAAAACCTAGCCTACCCACTGAGATTCAGAACCTTTGAGTAACTAGTACACACCCATTACGTGAAATTAGATTCAACTTATCACACTCTTAAGGTTCAATCTCTACTTTTTCACTTCCCGTGTTAGTTGTTTTAAATTGGTTACCTAAATCCCCCCCCCCCCTCCGCAATTTGATATTAGTTGTTAAAACTTTGTGATTTACTTCAATGTTGCCTAACATTTACTTCTACAAAAGATTAAGACTCAATTTTACTTCTTACTTGAATTCTCTATTGTATCACTCCCTGTGGGATCGATCACAACTCTAAGTTGGGTTTATACTTGTTAACATCCGCCTACACATAGAATTGGATGAAGTGTAGTTGAACGTTATCAACAACCTTCTCATGACCCTCTTCGATTGGTTCATTGTTCAGTCCTAGATTCTAACCTTTTCTGGCCATTCCTTGCAGAGTTCTTCTTAATTCAAGATCGTAAAGGGTCACGGGATTGCCTTGAATCTGTGTACTTGGCATACACTAAGAATAAGACCTGCAGAAAAAATGCAAATTAGGAAATAACTGACTAAAGTGCAATAACAAAACTAGACTAATCTAAAAGTCTTATTCCATGGCAGCAGCGCCAAAATTTGATATACCCAAATTACACTTCTCTAAAGAATTATAAGCATTCATCGTCAAATAAAGAACCTAATAGAGGTTAGGGTCAATCCCACGAATAATATGGTCTAGACTTTGGCCAATTTACTGTTGATTGTACTTTTAGTAAGATTATCACCAGAAAAGGAGGTTTTGTATGACAAAATATTAATTGTTTGATTTTAGTAACAAGTAACCAAGTAAACCGAATTGACAGTTTTGTAAGATCAATACAAGATGAAACTAGGGTATATGTGTTCCCCTCAAGTTGTTACCATAGTAAACCTTCTAATGGTAACCCTTATCTAGTATTTGACATGCATAGTAAAAAAACTTAGTTATATCCGATGTGATTGGTCGTTTTAGTACGAAATTTCACCATGCAACTTGGTCGGTCTACGGGTGTATACTTTACTAACCTTTACCCTTGACCCCAGATTAGCCCACACATGTTTAGGTTAGGCTATTACATAGCTGATTATCAATGCTAAATCTATGTTGTTTAATTTCTTTTCTTATTCATTAATTCATTGGTCGAGTGTAATACCCCGTAGTTTAGTAGGTCAACTAGACCTTGAAGTGAGGGTTAGAGTTGTGAATTTAACTTCCTGTACTTAGAATGAAGGGTTTCGGGATCTAGTACGCCATGTTACATCTATGGTGTACCCCTGGGAAGTGACATAGTTGGTAATCAGAGCACAAGGTTTAAAATGATTCTAGGATTGTCTCGAAACCACGTCTAGTGGAGTCTTGTTCATAAGTGTGAAGCACGCCACATTTATGAATAGGAAGCTATTAGATGATTAGGAAATCTAACTTTTTCATTCTCTAAGTCGTGCCATAGAGTTTAACTCTATAAGGTCTTTCTCCTTATACAATAGTCTTCAGGATATGACTACTTGAACGGCTTATGCTATAAGTAGCGAGGGAGAAAATGTTTTTTGTGATGCCAATTATGGCTATGTGACTAGATATGTTTTGATATGCTAGGTTTATATGTCATCCTTAGGATGGATTGGTAGTACTATTGTTATGCTCCTATGTGATTGTAGAACCCGTATAGTCAAAATTGTTAGTTCCCAAATGAGCTTATCAGAGAGTGGAAGGGGGGAAAGTCTATGTCCTATGCTTGGGTTATATTTTGTCTTGAAAATGACTTCGAGGGTTGCATGTACCACCTAGTTAAGGTGAGGGAGAAGAGTTGAAGTGTCGACCGACTTCAAAGAGTTAGTTATCTTTTAAGATGGATCTTAGGTATAGTCATTTTAGGTAGGGTGTTTAGATAATACCTAGATATGATTGGTTGGTAGACCCCACCAAAGGTGATGATATGGGTTGGAATGGTTTAGAATTGTCTTGTTCCGACCTTAGTAAAATTGAAAGAGACATGAGGGTAGATGTTTGGCTGGCAAAGAGGTTGCTTTAATTGTAGTGAAAGTGGTCACATAAAGAATGACTGTCCAAAGGAAAAGGCTATGAGAAGAGAGGGTAATCAAGTTCCTCCTAATGGTCCTGGTATGTGTTTTATGCTTTATTAGATTCTGGTATTGCTTGTCTTTCGTGAGTTGATAAGTTAGACTTTGAAGTTGTCTTTAGTATGAATGGGCTTCATTGTTGTTTTATGATATTAATGGTAGAACCCTACTTAGTCATGGTGAGTTTTGAATTTTGGGTAGGTAGAAAGGTTTGATGAATAGGGTGTTTAAGTAATGCCTAGATGTGTTGAGTGAGTAGACTCCTCTAAAAAGGGTAGGAGTGTAACTCCCCATGGTTTAGAATCATCTTGTGTGATGGATGTGAAAAACTTAGTGATGACTTGCTCCGACCTTAGAATTGAAAGAAATGATGCTTAGAAGAGTTCGTATATTACTCCCAAGGGGGAGATGATGTGCTTAGATAGCAAGGTCGTTGAGTGTTCTTGATGTTCATGATTTGGGTTGGCTTGAAATTCTCACCTTGAGAGATGTATTGAGTTTGGGAACTTTTATCCCGGTTTTGTAGACTCATATGAGATCTTGAGTGGAGTTGGTAAAGTTGCTTTTGAACTAGAGTTGCTTAGTGAGTGGCACCGGTGTGTCTGTTTTTCCATGTCTCTTGGATATAGAAGGGTGTTGGAGGTCCAACATTCATAAGATTCTTAAGAAGATTTGGGAGTTAATGAGAATTTCTCTAATTTAGAAATACTGGTCGGGATCATAGACCGACAAGTTAAGAAATAGAAGAGCAAGGAAGTTGCTTTAATGAAAGCATTAAGGAGTGGTCTTTTAGTGAGGGTTTTAGGTGAGGGTGCTACTTGGGAGGCGAACTGCCAATAAGAATGTCCCAATATGCTCATCATTTTTCCTTGTATCCCTCCTTTAGCATTAAGATGATAAGTTCCTCATGATTTTGTTCTTTATGTGAAGTCATATGCGTTTTATGTGTTTCCATTATTTCCTTATGTGGTGCATGCTCATGAAAACTTGTGTTTTGAAAGAAAACGAGTTTTATGTGAATTGTTTTCCTCATGTTGTAGTGCATTGAGTAGAGTTGCCTATAGAACTTCATGAGATGAATATATGAGCATGCTCTAGTTCGGAGTTGAGGAATTTCTCCTTAATTAAATGCTTCTGACGGTAAATTGCATTTGAGCTCCATGAGAGTAAGTTGAGCATGTTTTAGTTTGGAGGTGGTAGTTCCTCCTTGAACATGAGTAGATGTTAAATTCCATGCATTTTGGGTTGTCAGATGTAGTCCCTACTTCGTTAAGTTGCATTGAATATGTTTAGCTTGGAGTTGAAGTTTTCCTTCTCTGTTTTTGTGCATTTAGATGAGTTGCATGCATGATGGTTGCTAGTCTAGAGTCGTGACCTTAAGAAGTGCATAAAGTGTCATTCTAGGACGAATGTTCCCAATGGGGAGATATTGTAACACCTCGTAGTTAAGTAGGTCAACTAGAGCTTGACGTGAGGGTTAGAGTTGCGAATTTAACTTCCCGTACTTAGAATGAAGGGTTTCGGGGTCTAGTATGCTATGTTACATCTAGGGTGTACCCCTGGGTCCCATACTTAGAATGAATGGTTTTGGGGTCTAGTATGCTATGTTACATCTAGGGTGTACCCTTGGGTCGTGACATCGGGCAACTAGAAATAAGGTGATACGAAGAAATCAACAATACATTCATAAACATTATTCAAGAATTACTTAGTTATTAGGTCTATTTTGTTAGTGACTCATGGTTCCCACAACCCTAGTTGTGTATTTAGCTAACCATGCTTTGGTGATCACAATTTATAATATGTTTAATAGAATAATTCATGAATTTACAATTAGAGTAGATGAGATTCAGAATCTTGAATTGAGAAGCAAAAATCTATATTATTATAACCTACACTCTGAGAATTAAATGCAAAAAATGTTTGGAAGTTAATTCTCAAAGCTAAAAGTAAAAGTATCAAAATGTCTAACAACCCAAAAACAAAAATTACAACAAATATTTATAGACATCAAATCCAAAATAAAGTAGGAAAAGGAAATCTTGTAATATTTGGTTTAGGTAGTCATTCCTATGTTTTGCTCCTACGATTCGTAGGAACCATCCATCAAACAGCTGCTTCAACTTTTCTTTTGAACTTTTCTATGGTTTATGTTCTATGACTCGTAGAACTTAGTATCAATTGTCCTGTCATCTCATCAACCAAGTATTGGATCTCAACTTCTCTGCACTTTTCCACGACTCAATTATACAGCTCGTAGAAGTTACTACAGATCGTTTTTAGCATATGTCGTTTTACACTTAGCCCCAATATGCACCACTTCATTCTACAAATCAATCATATGGCTCGTGGAATGGTTTGTAGCTCGTAGGATGACTCGTCAAACACCAAAACTATTACTGGTTCAACTTTTCTCATCCCAAGCACTCCAAAACCTATTTTTAGCAAATTATAATCAAAAGACCATCACTTGTACTAACAAATTCTTAAGGCACACACAAAACTCCAAGTTTAAATCATTAAAAGTATTGTAAATCCGCGGTACATAACCCAGTTTATCTATGATTGTTTATCACTATTGAGAAATACAATTACCCCTATGTGACATCGATTCAAACCCCGCACCCCTAGATTACTTCTTAATTGCTTGAATTTCTGTATTTTAGTTTAATTGTGGCTTTTGATACTCCAAAATATTTAGTAAATTTTGTGGAATCATCCACCCATTTTTCTTATCGTGCTACATTGAATAGGTTCGCATTTTTAAATTTCTAGTTAAATTCTTATCATTATACAATTCCTTGTGAAATTTGACCCCGACTCTTAGTTGGGTATTTTTATTGATGACGACCACTTACTCTTTAATTTTTTTTAGGGTAATGTGAGTGTATCACTGAACATGTTAACAAATATGTTGTGTGCACATTTATGACCCCAAGTAAGGATAAAACTCAAGCTATTTGTAAAAATGTAAACATGTTATGAATCATAAAATTGTGGGAAAGGTGGGTGGGATAGGACATTTATGCAATCATTTGATGGGATGTTGTAAAATGAATTTTTGCAAGCTACCGCTATGGTCCAAATACACTTAAACCCCACTAATATTTCAGGCCCTACTACTCATCGCAAATATAGTAGAGAAAGAGATCTTGAAGAATTAGGTAAAAGGATTGTTGTTAGTTGGTTGCCTTTTAGTTTTTGGTGAAAATCCTTGTTTTATTCATTATACTCAAATAGTGTATATTCTATCTTTTAAACATTTTTAAGAAAAACAATTAAGAAGGTTGTTTTCTTATTATCAAGGTCAACATTTTCATTATCTTCATTGTTTATTTTACTATAATACTTGTGAAATGGCAATAGTATTTGATATTGTCACGCCCTGAGCCTACACCCTAGACGTGGTCGGACTCGAGAATCATTGCTAGCTCCCAAGTGAACCGTCAGTTTGACTGACTGCTTAGCGGAAGATTTGATTCAAACAAATTAAAAGCTTTAAAAAGAATAAAGTAACTCAACTGTCTAAAATACTCATTTAAGCAAAATATAATATTCCCAAAACACTTAAAAGAATGAATTTGTAAAAACAACTCAACTCTAGCTATCTATGAAGCCTCTAAGTTCAACATGGACGTTGGGACAAAATCCACAATACCCAAGTTAAATAATTAAATGAAAAATGGGGCCCTCCGAAATATCAGAGCTATGGATGTTGAGAAATATAAGAAAAAACATACTAGTAGAAAATTAAGAAAAATTAGAAGAAAATTAAACAAATTATATCCGGAATATAAACAACTCAATATCACAAAAACTGATAACGAAAAATTAGAGCAATTAATAGATAATATTTATAAAATAGCATATAAATATATTCAATATTTAAAAATACAATGAATAACGAGAATAACGAATATAGACAAAAACTTACTGAAATAATTATAGTAAAAAGACAAGAATTGAGACATAGGCAAAATATATTTAACAGTAATATATTTGCAGGAATTTGTCACAAATCTATAATAACACAAAGAAAGACTATTTTATATCTAGAAATACAAATAAATAACTTAGAATATAAACTACAACATAATTTATAAATAAATAAAGAAGAATATGCAATAGATGAAAAAACATACGAAAACTATG
>JAJOOR010031452.1:0-11711 GCA_036250505.1 Solanum acaule | reverse complement strand
GTAAATGAATACGACTCCCACTTGATGAGTGCTAGCTAGCATATGTTTTCTTCTGCTTGTAGATCATTTCAGTTGGAATTTGTATACACGTAAACCTTATAGGCTCTTCTAAGCATCAGATCCCAATGTACTCGTCTATCATGTGTCCTACATATCTACTCACTATAACAATTTCCCTCACTAGATATTTTTTATATGTTGTATAAAATGACCATCAATGTGTTATCTCCAATCATCTGTGACCCCAAAAATTGACCAAAATCAATTCTGCCGACATCCAGTTTGTGTAGCACCGTGGCTAAAGTCTTATCACACCAGGATGTTTCTCTACAGTTTATGACAGTGAGAATTGGTGTTTCTCAACCAAAGAGTTGTTGATTATCAGTATGCTTTTTAGAATACTTTTACCATAATTGAACTAGATACTATGGCGATAAGTTAAATATCACATGACCTATATTAGAACATTCAGAACATAGTACCCAATAACAACTACATCTACTTCAAACTATCTGGACATAGAAAGCCTGACACACATGGAGCTGATTTATTGAGGCTTTTGTAAGTTTGGGTACAACATAAGCAGCGAAGCACATAAGTACCACCAGAACTAATATCAACTTAAGCAGACTGTTACACGATTACAACCCTCCATAAAGATTATTCTTTGTGTTAATTCATCATAGTTTCTTAGTTGTTCGTAGTATTCTCAATTCTTTCAACCCAAGTCCTCTGAATATTCTCAAGTCTATAAAATCCATCATATTGAACTTCTCTAATAATTTTTTTTGTGCTATTGCAGCTTGCTGAGGTTTCTGTAGAATTGATGAATTCTACACTTCTTTTGTGGTGAGCACTTTAACTAATCTAGTGTAACTTCATAGATATTATTATATACCAATAGGTATTTATGATCTTTGAAATTTTTTTTTCTTACAGATTTTTGAAGATTGAAGTTACAAGTCAAGATGAAAGTTTAGAAGATGCACAAGCTCATTATTATTTTGCTAAGAACGTTATATAAAACTTGATAACATAGTCTAGCTCGGGATGCTAATTGATTAAGTATTTTTTGTTGAGAAAATATTGAAAGTATATTTATCATCATCTTGTATTGGATATTTTATTAGTAGAATTTTATATTTAGTGATGAAATTTATCAATTTTATGATATGAAGTTGATGTACAACTTCGTGGTAAATTAGAGGACTCAGTAATTGCTTGTCTCTAAATATTAATATAGGATGAGGTAGTTGCTCTTCTCTAAAGGTTAATCTAGGACAAGGCAATTTCTCGTCTCTAAAGATTAATCTAGGACAAGGAATTTGCTTGTCACGATTGAGAAATTTAGGACCACGTACTTACTCTTCACAAAAAAGGTTTAATGGTCACTAATAGCTATTTTTCAAATATAAAAATTGCCTATTTGGGACGGGATTCACGGTCTCTAAAAGTACATTAGCGACTATATTAGTTGCCATCTCTAATGACATTTAACGACCAGATATAGACACCCATCGCAACTAATCTTTAGCGAAGAAGCCTGTTAGGACAAGTGGCGACCAGCATTTTGCCGTCGTAATAAGCCATTTGCGACCAGATTTGGACATTTAAGGACGAAATTTCCCTTCCTTATAGGCAGTTTTTCTTGTAGTGAAAGTTGAAATCACAGGCACTAGCGCCAACACCAAAAAGTAGCAAGAAAGTGGAGAAAAAAAAGAGTGAGGTGAAACAAAGAAGGTTGCTAGTGTTAGTTTCCTAGGTGTGTTGTTCTTCATGTTGCTCTTTGGTGGGTTGGTTCCTTTATTGAAAGTGAGATATGGAGGTATGTGGGAACCATTTATGAGTGGAGAGTCTTTTGTGAGTGGATTTTATGAAAAACATCGTGGAAGAGTTTTGACTATTGACGGGCATGTGAATGAGATTGGATATTTTGGGAAATACGGTGGAAAAGATCATAGCTTGCATTGTGGCCAGGGAGGTCAAGGTGAAAGCAATCAGCAAAATAGCAATAAGGTTGTAGATGAGTTTATTCATGTGGGCAATGGTAGTGATACTCTAGGAGCCTCTTTGTATGTCCCAAGAAATGATAAACTTGTTGAGATTGACGGGAACTTGATTATTTAGTCTGTATTGGCAAGTGAGAAAGCCATGGCATCTCATGGAAGTGCTGATAAGAAAAATAGAGAGCCAGGCCTCGCAGTTCCTGGAGATTTAGCCCCGTCTATCCTAGGAATCTATCCTCACCTTTATCGAAGTCCTGTAGTGGGAGAAAGGGTTCTTGGATCTGAGGAAAAGAGAATGTAAAGGCAACTATGCAGTAGTGGTACCTTGAAGGTGTTGCTGGTAAGTGTATTTCTATCTAGACTGACTATTAGCTCTTATCTTTGTGATATGATTGAGCATTTTAAGGACTTCATATCATTTAAATTCATGTTTTTCTTTTCTTTTTCCATTTTTTTAGTTCAAATCTTCTATTCTTGATAGCAATGAATTCCTCTAGCTATTACACCTTAAACAACTTTCAATGGAGGCAAATCTAGTTACTCTTTCAAGTGTTTGCTTTGAGAATGTAGGTATTTTGAATTACGTTGAGTCCCTTAATTCTATATCTTACATCATTGTATCCTCATCATAGTATATTTTCTAAGAAAATATGTGGTTTGGAGAAGCCTTCTTCTTTCCAGTATTTTAATTCATTTTTTGTGTTCATTTGGGTAGGGCCTTTGTTGAGTTCAAACATGTGTACAGAAGTATTCGAGTTTAATGCGTCATCTTCTGCTCCACAATCCATAGTTCATGTTACCAATGCTAGAGATATATCTATGGAAGAAAGGCAGAATGGCACGTGTCTCCACAGAAATAGAAGGATCCTCAATGGTCCTCCGGTTTCCCTTTCTAGACCCTCTCACAACATTTCTGAAGAACAAACTGGAACAAATGGAAAGCGAGAGAATGTCAGCAGGAATAAGTCACTTTCTTCCTTAGTAGTATCTGTTCTAGTTGATGGTGATGGAATCATGGGTCCAAATTCCGTCTCTCGGATATTCATTGTTGTTCTTATTGATAATGTCAAATATGTCACCTATTCTTGCATGCTTCCATTTATTGATAGTGTTCATGTAGTAGAAGAATCATCAAAACACAGTTTCGTAGATACCATAAGATCTACTATTAATCCTCATTAACTTATGGAGGGTGATAATAATACATTATGTCTCTTTTATTATCAAAAGAAGAAGTGAAAAAAAAAACCTTTAAGTTATATGTATCATGTTTGTGCACTATATATTTACTCAAAAATGACAATTGTAGTTGGCAATTCCATACATTAGCAAATAACCAGAAAACATTTGACTTTCTCCGAAATGATATGACATATTACCTAGGAAAATCAAATCTTTGAACGTCAGTTAATTAAGCAATTAAATGTAGAACGATTATACAACCACAATCCTAGCAGAAAGAGAAAAGAAAGGATAAAAATTGAGGTATTTTCTTAAGTTGTGATATGTTTTGTTTAGTTGTGTGTTTGTTTTCAGCTTGACCATGACCATAGTGAGCAACTCAACAATAATATCATAGAAACTTCTCACGTAGCTTATGTGTCAGAAGTCCTTAAACTCTACTTCTCTCTTCTCTTCGATGGAGGCAATGTATGAAGCATTAAAAAAATTATGCTTTCAAACTAATGAAGAATTGATAACTCCCAGCACCTCTGATATAAGATTATGGATAACCCATCAGAGTTTGAACTCTTTTAAAAGACACCAACTCTTCCTCTATGAATGACCTCCTTTATTTTTTAAAATATGCTAAAGGATGGCATCACCTTTGAAGGTGGCCTTCCTTCTTAACTTCTCAACTATTCCCCTGTTCCTTAATTAGGTTAGTCGTTTGAGAAATCACATCATAAAAATTAGGTATCATGAATGTATAGAGAAATATAATTTTGTAAAGAATATATATATGTTGGAATGGAGTTGTTGTGTAACTATAATTTTGCGTGATACCGGAGTACAATTGATCATTGTCTGTGTGGAGCTGTAAATTGTTTTAAATTTCTAATTGGTCATACCAAAAAAATTTGGAGAGCACACTATACTGAGTACAAAATTTGTTTGGCTTCTAAATGAATAAAATAATACTGAAAAAATTCCAGCCAATGTCCTAAAGTATTTTTCTTAAAAATCAAGGTGTCAATGATTGCTTATGTCTTTAGAAACTTCTAAAGCAATGAAATGAAATCATGAAGAGCACAATAAAGATGGAGTTCTATGACATCCTTCAAATTCTGAAGCTTGTTTATGTTGTACTTGTTACTCTCTTGATTTAGTGAATGCTCTTACTTTGTTTTAATGAATTAATTTCCAAATATAGTGAATAGATTTCACAAGTTGACCATAAGCTATTCACCTGAACAAAATGGATTCTCGGAGAAGAAGAACAAGACTGTTGTTGAAATCACTAGATGTTTGTTGCTTGAAAAGAAACTACCACAAAGCTTTTGGGAAGAAGTTGTTTATACTTCTGTGTATTTGTTAAATAGACTGCCAACTAAAGTTGTGGATGGAAAAATTCCTATTGAGGCATGGAGTTGAATAAGACCATCTGCAATTAAAATTAATGTAGATAGAGTATAGAGCAGAGGCAGTATGTGAAAAAGAAATTTCTTGACGCTGTTTTTTTCACTGCTGCGACAGTCCTTTTATAAAACAAATACATAGGAAAAACTGAACCTAAAATTTAGGAACTACTGCACCAAGATTTTTTTTCCTAAAAACTTGATAACAACCCACATTTAAAACTACTTCCTAAAGACTAGGACAAACATTACGATAGACATTTTATTCCAAACATGACTTAATAAAACTAACACCCACCCTTAAACTGAAAGATTTCAATTTAATTTCATCTTCTTGAACTCTTTCATAGTGACGATACCCATCAACCTCCTCAGATTTTGGAAAGTGAGAAACTTGAGTGGTTTAGTAAAAATGTATAGAACAGTTCTGGCAGCGTGCAAGGCGATGTAACATCACTTAAGCTCATAGTGGTGGTTGTCGGTTAGTGAAACTCCCACAGAGTTATATTTTATTTTGATATACACATTGAGTATTATTGTATTTTTCAATACATTGAGTTGCTATCTACAGTTTTACAGCTTTCCATATATATTGCATCTTTTTTTTTATTACTTTATCCTTAAGTATCATGAGTTAAGTCTTTTGAGTTGAGTATCCTAAGTTGAGTATCTGAGTTGAGAGCCTTATTACTGAGTTGAGTATCTTATCCTTGAGTACTTCTGAGTTGAGTAAGTTTGAGTATTCCTTGAGTTGAGTTGAACCATGTTTCTTTGAGTTGAGTGAGTTGAGAAGAGGCAAGTATGTTTCACTTTTTATCAAGTTTTAAGCTTATGTTATGCTTTACAATTCCCCTTACATGCTCTTACATTCCATGTACTAAGACATTTGGCATATGCATCCTTTCATGATGCAGATTCAGGTATTCGGTATCACCAACAGGACCTTCGATGATACCACATGGAGTTCGAGTTAGCTATGGTAAGCCTCCTTGCTTCCGGAGGATTTCATTTACTTTTCAATTTTGTCAGGATGTAATGAGTTTTGTCCCGACTTCCATCTTTGTCATTTAGAGGCTTCACAGATAGAAAGTAGAGTTTGAGAAGTCTAATTTCATTGATCTTATTAAATGTATTAAAGACTTGATTTTTCCTATTGTTGGCTAATTGAATATTTTATTTTTATTCAGAGTTATTCTATTGAGTTAAAGCTTTGTATTTAAGTTTGATGAATTTCATTTCAATTTTGAGCTTTGTATGCTTGAGTTAGTCTTTCACTTGTAGTCAGCCAGGATGAGGGTTCACTTGGGGACCATCAATGGTTCTCAAGTGCCGGCCATGTCTAGGGTGTAGGCTTGGGTCATGAAAAAGTTGGTATCAGAGCACAGAGTTTAAGTGTCCTAGGGTGTCTTTGAAGCCGTGTCAGTAGGGTCTTATTTATGGTTGTGAGGGCCGCACTTCTTTAAACAAGGGACTATAGACATTTAAGAAAAGTTTCCCTTCTTTGATATTGTTAATCGTGCAATAGAGTTATGTCATAAAGGTTTATTGATACTCGTGCATTTCTCAGAATCATTCGATTACCCATCATACTAGAGGTGGTTGAAAAGTAAAGCCCAATATCCTTATGGATGAGTTATTCTTAGCAAAAGTATTGAGGAAGTCATGAGACTCCAGAGGGGCTTGAGAGAAGCCCATTAGTGAGCTAAGTGTTGAGTTTTAGAGGAATGCACTCATATTATATGAATCATGTGTTGAGCTAAAAACGAGTTGTACTCTTTTACTTAAGCCTTGTTTCAGCTGAGATCCTTATGAGAAAGTATGTTTAGAGCTTGGTTAGTATTTTCACCCGAAAACGTAGCATGAGCTACGAGATTATGAGTAGTAGTAGTAAAGAGTGCCCCTAAGTTAAGAGAATAGTTGCAGAGTTTTAGTAATCTAAGTAAGGGAGATGGTGTTTCAACAAGCTATGTTACTATAGTCATGCATCTGGTAAGATATTTATGAGGAGTTTTCCCTTATGGGTAGAGTGAGAGTTTCTAGTCAAAGATGAGATAGAGTATATATTTGTTAACCAAAATAGAGTTGATTTCGATGTGCCATCGTAGTAGAGGAGAATAAATTCATGTGTTTAATAAGAGAGCAAAGTATTCATAAAGTGATAGATCTAAGCTAGGCTTATGATTTTTTTGAGAGGGCCATGATGTTCAAAAGGTTATAGAACTGATCAATTAATGAGGTATGGTATAGGAGGTGAGAAATCATGTTGATATTTGGGTTTAGTAATAAATATTAAGCTTGAATTTGAGATGAGTGCCATGATCAAAAGAATGGCAACAGGAGGGTGATGATGTTAGTCTTGAGATTTGATCTAGAAGACTTAACATAGAGTAGGTGAGGCATTGAGATGTTAGCTACAATAAATATGAGTAGTACAAGTAAGAGACTCTAACCTTTAGATAAGGGTAGCGAAGTGTGGCTAAGTCACAAGAGTAACAAGAGCATTAAGAAGTGTACCAATAGGGTGTGTAATCAGAAGATGTTAAGTGAAGCACCTTAGAAAGAGGTCCTAGTACCTTCTTATAAGGAGTTTGGTAGTCATGAGATAAGCATCTCCCGAGTGTTAGAGTAAAAGAGGATGTAGACCAATTTAGAGACGATGGAATAGGTCTATAGCTTTCGAGTGTCAGCTTTAGACCTAAGAGGGAGATGACAAGATGAGAAATCAAGTCAAGTGTTTGAGAGTAAGATAGTAATGAGTTCCAAAGAGTATGGTAGATATCCTTTTGGAGGTCCTTTTAGTGATAGAGTGATGTTAGAAAAAAGAGGATGATGTTTTACTATGAGAAATAGTTAAATGAGAGCCTTTAGTTCGTTTCGAAGGAGTTGGTTAGTAGGACTCCATGGAGTTGTTAGAGTTCTAAGCTTGAATGTGATGTTGTTAAACATTAGGTGGTTCTTGATATGAGCCCTATATGGTGGTAAAGAGAAATGGTTTAGGATGTGATTCCCTATAGAGAGGAATAGAACCCGAACTTAAGGATTTGAGTTAAGCTTGAATGTAGCGAAAGAGTACCGTTAGACTCAGACCTTGGTAAAAGTAACCCTATTCCATACCCAGTCCAATCGTCATTCGAGGATGAATGATCCCAAAGGCGAGATATTGTAACACCCCAAAAAAAATTTGAACTAAGACTCGAACCGCTCTTCGTAGTGAGTGAGATTTTTATCAAGGAATTAAATTTTTTCTAAGTGTTAAGGTCACTAGATGTAGCACCTTGAGTTCCAAGAAGAACTAGAGATAATTCATTAAAGCCATTCCTAAGTTCTTCTATGTTTTAGGTCAA
This sequence comes from Solanum acaule, assembly GCA_036250505.1. Taxonomy (NCBI): domain Eukaryota; kingdom Viridiplantae; phylum Streptophyta; class Magnoliopsida; order Solanales; family Solanaceae; genus Solanum; species Solanum acaule. The sequence continues at coordinate 3,782 of JAJOOR010031452.1, read as the reverse complement.
CTTCAAACGACCATAACTCTCAATACATGATGAGTTAGGTGGGCTACAAGGTATCAAATTAGCGGTCTTTGAATTACTTTCCATCACCATCGAGTTTGCTAAGTTTCGAGTTCGGATGAGTGAGGCATGCCCATGCCCTTTTGAAGTCAGGCTGTCCAAATAAGGAAAGTTACCCAAAAATAATAAGGCGTATTTTGGTCTTTTCCTTACCTAATCAGATTTAATTTGTTTTCAGTAAGGTTCTAGGGGTCTAATCCTATTAGGTTCAGTTTTATAATCCTAATATACGCCTAGGGTTTTAGTTGACAGTTCAAGAAGAGAAAATAAGAGGAAAGAGGAGAAAAGAGTAGAGGATCAAGCGTTCGTCGAGATTCTTGCATATTGTTGCGGATTTTCGCCATAGGTTTAATCCCTAAGAGATATGTAAGCTTCCATAGTGTTGGGTTTGTTCACCCACACGCCAATCATGTTATTTTCAGCGAAATTTCATTCTTAAAGTTGAAAGATTAGAGTTCTTGATGAATTCTTGATAGGTGTTCTTGAGGTTCAGTCTTAATCTTGATTTGTGGGCTTTTGATGATTTCTTGAGATTAAATGGAGCTTTTTGAGGGTTGTATTGAGTAGATTAGAGTGTACTTATGTTAAGTAATCGAATCCAAGTGAGTGGGGAAGAAACCGTTCGATTCTAGGTGAATTAGGGTGAGAAAACGAGCAAATAAATTCGTCGGGTTTCCTTGGTTCGGGCCTGGTGCATCACACCAACCAGTGCGCCCCAAACCCTCCTCTGAAGTTTAGGGGCTGGTGCCCCACGCCACTCAGTGTGTCAGGGTCACCTGCCGCATCCAGTTTGTCGTCAGTTGCTCCATTTGAGTTAGTTTAAAGTGCACTTTCACTCCCTTTCGATTCTAACTACTCTAAGCTACTTCTAAACACCTAGAAATCATTCATAACATGATATTAACCTTGAATTCATAATTCAAATTCAAGGTAGAATTAAGAGTTAAGTTTTGAGAGTTCATTTGAACATTTCGAGAAGCCCCTTTGAGTTTTTTTTTGGAGTCTTCTACGATTTCTAGTAACTTGTTTCAAGACTCGAGCAAGTGCGTATGAGAATGTATTCATGAGTCTACTTTATCATCATGAGATCCTTCATATCATGAACCATAACTCTTGAATTCATAATTCACAATCAAGAGAGAGTTAAAAGTACAATTCAAGAAAGTCTTTGAGTTCAATTGTGAATCCTTTGAGCTCAACTATCGATTTGAACTATGTTTTGAAGAAGTAAGTATGATAATGAGAAGAGTCATATACATGAGTTCCATATTATTATTTAGACCCTCGAGTTGAGTCGTTCATGCCTATGAATTCTGTATGAACTTCATAAATTGAGCACCTTTGAGAGGAGTAGTATCTTTAAGTCCTAAGTCTTGAGTATTGAATTCCAAATCCCCTGTTAGATTATATTTCTAATCATGGGACTATTACATGTTACCCATGAAGTCCTTGAGTTGAATTTTTCATGCCCATAATTCCGCTTGAACCCTATAAGTCGAACAGTCTTGAGATGAGAAGTACCGTAGAGTCCTTGAGTTGAGTAGTTCATGCTCATTATTCCGCATGAACCCTATGAGTTGAGCATTCTTGAAATGAGTAGTATCTTTGAAGTTCTTGAGTTCCAAGTATTGAGTTCTATCTATGGTTATTGAAAACCTTGCATTGAGTCATTCACGTCCATAATTCGGCATGAACCATATTTTTAAGAAGTCTTTTACAAACGTTTTAACTTTGTTTTAAGACTGAAGGTTTGAGTTGAGTAAAGAGTAAGAATAAAGTTCATTTCTTCAAAGATTTTACGGGAACTAAGTATCCCAAGAGTTAAAATGTTTTTACATTTGAACAAGAAAGTAAACATCGATTTCCAAGAGAGCTTTTGAGCTACTTTTTGAGTAATTATCTCAAATCACAGAATAAACATCGATTTCCAAGAGAGCTTTTGAGCTACTTTTTGAGTAATTATCTCAAATCACAGAAAGAGTTTTATTTTTAAAATATATGAGCTGAGTATATTTTGGGAGTAGTATTGAGCACCGATATGGGGATGCGAGTTTATAATTCAAGTCTCCGTAAACCATGTAGCCATCATGGGTAGAAATGATCTTGTAAATGATTCCTTAGTGCTTTATAGCATAGACTAGTGGATCCACTTATTTAAGGTGTTCTATATGATGGAAAAGTATAGGACAGTTTTGGCAGTGTGGGCAAGACGTTGTATCATCACTTAGGCTCATAGTGGTAGTTGTCGGTTAGAGAAACTCTCACAGAGTTAAAATGTATTTTTATATACACATTGAGTATTATTGTATGTTTCAATACATTGAGTTGTTATCTACAGTTTTATAGCTTTCCATAGATATTGCATCTTTTACTATTGCTTTATCCTTGAGTATCATAAGTTGAGTCTTTCGAGTTGAGTGTCTGAGTTGAGAACCTTATTACTGAGTTGAGTATCTTTTCTTACTTCTGAGTTGAGTAAGTCTGAGTAGTTTGAGTATCCTTGAGTATTCCTTGAGTTGAGTTGAACCATGTTTCTTCGAGTTGTTATTGACCACGCTTTAAAAGCATAGCCTTTTATACCTCTTCTACAACAACACTTCCAAATTGTGACATTTTCTTATGTACATGCTACAATTTATAATCAATAAACCACACAATTGACATCCCTATAGCCACACTTTGAAAGTGTGGAAACGCCGTCCAGAATATTTATAGCCACAATTTTCAATTGGGAATAATAATTTTGGTTTGCACATATTCACTCACCACGTAATTATATATTAATGATCTCAAACACCAAATAAGCTTATAAATATTCAAATATATATATTTGCAATAAACTGTGAAAAACATGTCTTGTACTACACATACTTAGAAATAATATTTTAAAGATCTGCAACAGCAACAAATTCCACATAACCAAATGTATTCAAATATATCTCATAGTAAATCAAAAACTCCTTATCAGTCACGATCAATAGATCGAGTTTAATTGTGATTGACATTTAGAATTTGATCACCCGCATTTACCTACACATTCAAAATAAATTGAAAGTTAGAAAAAATGATATGAGACACTGATCATCCTTAATCATCTTATGAAAGGTTTGGAAGAGAAACAACATTAATCATGATGGAAAAATCAATTTTGATAGACTAGTACATAAAGTAAATATCAACATATGGCAGCTGGTTAAGACCAAGTATCCTAGAATGTAGAATATCACATCATGGTAGCTGAGAGAATCACCAATCTAGACAACTACAAGCTTATTATCTACCACCATTTAACTTTGTCCTTGGGGGATGCAGTAGTAAAATGAAGCTTGAAACTCTTAACATGGTCATCAGTCCTTTCTATTAATTCCAGTGCCAGTTAATATGCCATCCTAGACTTTTATTTGAACTTTTATATAATTCTTCACACGTCTTCTGCCTGTGCTAACAATTTCATCACATCAAGTGAAAAAAATTAACATTCATTAAAAGGAATATTCTATTTATTTTTAAATGTATAATTTATTACTTTAATACTTTATCTTACAAAATTTTGCATAACTCATATTTGTAGATGTAGCGACCCTAAAAATAGATAGGTGAAACTAGAGCCTAACGTATGAATTTTTAAAAGTTTAAGCATAAATTGGAAGTAGTCACTTTTGGAAAAAAAAAGTTCAAAATCTGGAAATTCGGCCAAGTGTGGAAATCAGTGAGTTTTTGGCCAA
>JAJOOR010031451.1:0-19480 GCA_036250505.1 Solanum acaule | reverse complement strand
AATGGATTATATGTTAGCTCTTCACCTCTACATCATGACATGAGATATTAAGTTCATGATTAGACGACGGACTGATAGAATTTGTACATTACTCTAGAAATATAAGTATAATTATCTCCTAATTCATATCAATGTAGTTTCATAGTCTAAATATGGATTATAGATATTTTTTTATTTATTCCACGAATTCTAACTTTTTATTTATAAAAGTATACAAAATTGTTACACTTTTTGAACAATTAATTGTAGGTGTAAAATGAAATTTTAGTATTATGCACAATAGCAAAATTATGATTATTAATAGGAATATTTTAAACAAATCGACCTCCGGATATCGCTTTTATTAAAAGTAATTAATAAAAAATACCGACGTCATGAGGTCGGTATCACATTAAATTTTTAAAAACCGACTACTTGTAAATACCGACCTCCATTTGAGGTCGGAAATTTTTAGGTCGGTATTCACTATTTTTTTAGTAGTGATTGGCCTTTAAAGACCAGCATAATTCTTGTCCTGGATGGAGCACTAATACATTTCAACAAATATCGAATTGCTACTAAAAATTTCGCTACGAAAAGATGATATATATTGAGAAGAGACAGAGATAATAAGATATATGTAGAGAAAACAATTAATTACAATAATATACTTGACATCCATGATATATGTTTCAATATTTGTTTAACAAAAAAACATAGCTAACATCTGAGTTAGACTATGGCATCAAATTATGCATTAAATTTGTAGCAATCTAAAAGTGAGCTCATTCATCTTCTTCTAAACTTGTATCTTGCATAGAAGAATGAACAAAAGCTAGGCAAAAAATTAAAGTTCCAATCTTTATCGAGTGTTATCTAGAAACATCAGCAAAAGCTGCAAGAAAATAAGAAAAAAATCCATTAGAAAAACTTTGAGATGCATTGACCAAGAATCTAATATCTATTTTAAAGATTTACAACTAAATATATATATAACATCTGTCAGATAATGAAAACAAATGGACTCAATAGCTTTAGAGACGAGCAGGAATGAAAAATAAGTTGGGCAAAAACAACTGCAATGAACAAAAAACAGGGCAGAAATCTCTTGTGTGAAATAAACATAATCTCAAAACTTATAACAAGGCTAATGCAGACAGTAATTTTGCATTGTACAGAGATAGGTCTTGTGTGTTTCCATCCCCAACCCAACCCTCCCCAGTCCCCCCAAACAATGCAGACAGAGATGTTGATTTTACTTTTCTTCCGGACGATCAGACCTTGTGTGTTTAATTTGGAATGCATAGTTGAGTACCCACCAGTTTAGTGATGATGAAAACATGTCTAAGTATTAGACATGCTTGACCTTTTGTGTTAAATTTTACTGTTTTATGGGGACATTTGCTTTTAGTTTTGTTTTTCAAATGCATTTTTCCTTTGCTTTAACATACATCTCTACTAACCACCCTCACATTTGTTCTTTCATTTGCAGCTTCATATCAAAGTACTAGAAATCGAAACGAGTATGATCATACTACGATAGTCAATACATTTCTTTATATCAGTATTCAATGTTTCTCTCGAACTGTACTCATATTAAACAACTTTAATTGCAGATTTTCGTTGGTAACTTGGATGCCAGTCAAATTCAGTGATAAGGAAACTAACATGCTGGTAATTTTATGGCAGTAGTTATCCGAACCAGTGGAGTGGTGGTTACTATGGGTATACACTAGGATATGACGCCTATGGTTATGCCCAACCTACTCAGGACCCAAATATGTCCTATGCAGGCTATGTCGGGTATGAGAATTATACGTAACCTCCACGTCAACAACAAGTAAATTGAGTCCTGCTAATGAATGTCTTAATCTGATGGTAAATATCTACAGAGCCTATCTGATGGTAAATATCTACAGCCACCACTGCAGAGACCAATGAAGAAGAAGCTAGTCTTGAAAAAGAGCATTTAACCAAGAGCTAGCAGAGGATGAGGACATCATAGAAGGACTATTGAAGCAGAACTATCATCTCAGGAATTAAAAGCCTTCTTATAATAAAATAAAGTCGGGTATATTCTTACTTACTTGGTCAGCAGAAAAACAATTGTCATTTAGTTGAAACAAGCGGTATTGTAGGTGGTACATTTGATTGTTGAGCAACAAAGAATTCTTTCATCTTCATTATTGCTTTCATCTCATCTTCTAAGGTAGACAAGCGATCATTTAAGGATTTGTTTTCCTCATTCAAGGATTTATTTTCTTCATTCAAGAATTTGTTATCATCTGGAGTTCAACGTAGCGCAGACAATAGTTTAGCCTTTGAATAAGTTCCACCTTTCAAATCTTTCGCCTTTACTCCACCCCCAAATCCAAATATATGTCTATGAGTTTGTGGTCCACAACATTTTTGAACAATCTCTATACTAGATAGAGATGGATCTTCTTGAACTATTTCCTCAAGTTGAGCCTACAAAATATATAAAAGGACATTTTCTATCAAAACACATAACAATTCCAAGATATTAACTTATTCAATTTACCAAACGTACATGTTTTTCAATTGCTTCAGGTTCAACAAGCTTGTTATCTTTCTTACGAGTCTCAAAGAAAATAGTCGCCAAATTTGGTGGATTGCCATCTTTCCCACCCTTTACATCAAAGTCAAACACGTCAAATAACACAAAACTCGTAAATACTTCATCAAGGAAAATAGTTTTTTAACAATACCTCTTAATAAATAATCTCTCGAATAGGTTTGCTACCAATATGATGAAGCATCTTCAGCTTATATATCGGTTTGTTGCATTCCTGATGCTTCTTGCCTGTATTTGTGAAACAATAAGCATAATTAGAATAATTATAACAAAATTAGTAATACATAAGGCATCTCATGCTTGAAAAAGCTTCAAGGTTGTTTCCAAGTAATAAACTTAAGCATTATACATACCTGAAAACTTTCAGAAGTAAAATGTTCCTTTACTAACCATTCCCATTCTTTTTTGTCTACTCCCCTTGGGATATTTTTAAGAGACTATTGAATGGGCTTATCCTTCACATAGTTTGCATGTAAGTGTCCTCTCCATTTATTCCATAACTCATTCATCCATCCCAAGATATGATCATGATGATCATTCATGTCAACAACCTCGAATTTGTGCTACAAAAATTGGGACATGAGTTGAGTTATTACCAAGGGAGAAGAATCAAGAAAGGACAACAAAATGAAAAAGATATGTTCTTCTAGTACAATAAGCAGCAGTTCTAAAGTAAATAAGATAAAAAGACTAGGAGATTTCGTTAGATGTAGTTCTTTTACTATCCTCATTCATTTAGGATGTTAATTATGTAAGTTTAAGGATCACTTTTCTCACTTTTTAGAACACTTCTCATTTGACTGTTAAGCAATAAATAGAGCATAACTAGAAACCAATACAAAGTTGAGAAATAAATTTTAAAACTGAAAGAAAAAACTAGAGAAGATTATATTGCACAATAGAAAAACACAAAACAGGGGAAATTGCAAAACAAAGTTTTTTCTCGCTCTTACTGAAGTCTCGCTTCTCACTTCTGGGACTGAAGCACTCACTTTTTTACCATAACACTGGACCATCATGTTATACAGATCATTGTTGCAGTAGAACAAGAACAAATTTGTTGGACAAATATTATCGGCAGATCCTTGTAAACTTATGTTAATGAAAGATTTGAATAGAGTTAAAATTTGTTACCTCAACAGCTACCCACATGTGACTTAACTTTTCTGGCCTAATATCACTCCACGAGGTTACTCCCACCAGACACATATTATGGTCATGAACAATTTTTCCTAAATTCCTCGAAAACAATTTGCTATTTGTTCCAACAGTTTGATTATTGTAAAATATTACTTTCAGCTTTTCTCCGTTTTCAAGTGAAGCAACTTCTTTGCACATGTTGCCCCCTCAAACTCTTCTTACCTTTGTAGGATTAGATGAACCTACATTGCATAATTTAGTAAGGCTTATAGCAATCAAATCCAACTTTATAAATTAATAAGATATGGATTGAAAATATCGCACCTTTTTCAGTTGCTTGAGAGTGTTCCATAACCTGATCAATAGTTTGCATATCCTCTTTCTAAAGAATCATTTTATCCATTATTTGCATTTCTTGACTAGACAACATGGTCGAATTCGCTCTTGTTCTTTTAGAAGGATTTTTTGTATGTTGATTAGCATAAAGAGCACTCTTGTTAATACATCCCACCTCAGATTCAGAAGTCATGTTGTTGTTATGTTTCATTCTCATTCCTTGACTAGTAAAAAAAGTAGAGTTTTTAAGTCCTTGTCCTCGCCATTTCCCTATAGAACCTAGATAAATCAAATCATATTACCAATACTTTAGCATAGTGTTTCAGAGATGAAAAAGCTGAAAAAATTGACAAGTACCTGCAGAGAAGATTCGATTGTTAAATATGAAAAAACATAGCGTAATAGAGAAATTTAAAAATTAATACAAAGAAGAGAAAAAAATGGATTCATCCATGAAATAGGAAAGTAAGGAACTGAAAATAGTTCAAAGTTATTACAGACAAACTTGAACTTTTATTTGAAAACATAACAGATTTCAAAAAATCTTACTTGTCTAGACTTGTTGGGTGTTTGCTTACCTAGATTAGTCGATGCATGAGCTGAGGGGTTAGTTTGCTTGTTCTATTTCTCAAGATCGATGGAGTTCTTAAGTATCGTTGGCATTCCTTGACTAGTAAACAAAGTAGAGTTTGTAATTCCTTGTCCTCGACCCTTCCCTACACAACATGAAGAAAACAAATCATATTATCAATACTTTATTCCTTTTGAGAGCAAGAAGCTGTAAGAAATATGAAAACAAGTTTCAGCATATCAAGTATGTTTCATCCTCTTCTTTAACTAGAAGAAGTTTAAGACAGAAATGGTGGTTGCTCTTTGGGGAGCTACGATATGCTACATCTGGAAAGTAAGGAACTGAAAATAGCTCAAAGGTATTACATACAAACTTGAACTTTAATTTGAAACATAGCAGATTTCCAAAAATATTACTTGTCTAGACTTCTTGGGTGTATTTCTTACCTAGATTAGTCGATGCATGAGCTGAGGGGTTAGTTTGCTTGTTCTCTTTCTCAAGATCAAAGGAGTTCTTAGGTATCGTTGTCATTCCTTGACTAGTAAACAAAGTAGAGTTTGTAAGTCCTTGTCCTCGTCCCTTCCCTACACAACATGGAGAAAACAAATCATATTATCAATACTTTAGAAGATTATTTTTGAGAAACATAACTCTTGGTTGGCAAATTTCTTAGTTGTTTCAATTTCTTGGATGTACTGATCAACCAGATCACTAGATTGAGAAACATAACTCTTAGATGGCAAATTTCTTCGCTCAGCCAAAGATTTAATCCCTCGTCCTCGTCCTCGTCCCTTTCCAATAGCACCAGGCGCGACAAATGTATATCTGATAGTACTCTTCATAGATGAGTCAACCTCGTTTTCAGTCTTCAATGGTTTCATCTTGAATCTGCAAAAAGAGCCACAAATTTTAAAAAAATAAAAAATTAAGACAATGTAGGAATAAAAGAAATCATGTCATCGTAAAGTGTAATAGTGAATATATTAATTCATAAAAATACACTTCACCTCATTAGTTATTTTACGTTTATGTTGTGAAGGACTTCCTAACTCTACAATATCATCATCCATTTGTTCCACAATCTCATAGGAATCACGAGGTTGAGTCTTCCTCACTACGTGCCAACCTTTGTTGGAAATATCATTAGCATAAAACACTTGAGATGCTTGGTCCGCTAAAACAAATGGCTCATTTGTTTTCAAGAATCTATCTGGATTAACACTCACAAAATCATACTCATCTTTCTTAACTCCTTTTATTTCATCATACACATTAAACCAATTACAACGAAATAAAATCACTCTTCTATCCATGACAAATTGCAACTCAATCACATATGTTATAACTCCATAGTAATCAAGGTTCTCACTATCTTTATCATTCTCACCCAATAAAGCGACACCACAATTTTGAGTCCTCAACTTTTTATCATAATCTTCTACATGAAATCTATATCCATTAACAATGTAACCATTAGAATGCGTCAAATATCATGTAGGACCACGTGAAAGCAAGAGTAGATCTTCCATGATACGACTACAATCTCCTTTATGCAATTGTGCAACCTATCATCAATATTAGGATGATTACATTATAATGAGTATTACAATATTAAAATATCAACTTTTATGTTTATGTATTACTCATCCTATCTTTAAACCATTCAATAAATTGTCGATTCCATTCTACATCAGACAAGTGGCGATCATTTTCATGAGTTTGTGCAAACTCACTATGAAATTGAAGTGAACCATAACATGCAATCATTAGTACAAGCATCAATTTTGTTGTAAGAAAGGCCGAGTTCTTTAATTATCTTTTTTGCCTCATAATATGAGTTTGGCAAATTGGCGCCATCCGGCAACAACTCTTCTTTCAACATTTTCAATAACATTGTAAATGACACATTACTCCAACGACCCATACTTTTGATGTGAAGCAATTCAATCAAAGAGGAAAGCTTTGAAGCTTTGGAATTTTGATATAGAGGCTGCTCAAAATCCTTCAATAGGCTGTAAAATCTTTTTGCTTCAATATTTGGTTCCTCCTCAAGTAAATCATCACCATCAGTGTGTGTAGTTCCTCCATCAAGATTAGGATATAAATCTCTCAACAGTTCTTCTACTTCATCCTCACTATCACATTTTTCTACTTCATCACCATCTTCAAATTCAAATTCAAATTTAGATTCTGACAATGGCTCACCCAAACGTTCTCCATGGTGATACCAAAAAGTATAATTCTTAATTATTCCATATACTTGCAAATGTGTCTCAACTGTTTTACGAGTTCCTAAAGTTGTATTGTAACATTTGACACATGGACATCGTATTTCATATTCTTCTCCTATTTTTTGAAAAGCATAATCCAAAAACTTTTGCATGCCTACTAAATAGGTTTCATCGAGCCGATTGTCAACTAGTTGCATCCATTGCTTACTAGGAGCCATAACCTTGAAAAGTACATAAAAGTTATATTAAAAAAGATAAAAGGATAAAAAAAATACTAAGATCCATACAACTTGTTATAATTAGATGCACAAAACATAAATGTATGTTATGATTGATACACCACTGGTTAAAACGTATACTATTTGTTTAAACGGATTATTCATGGTGTTCCATTTAACTCATCTTAAGATAAGATAAGATGGAGTATCTAATTATCTGATAGGGACGCTTATTGTACAACTCACTCAATCAGATGTGACTTTTTGGATTCCAAAATTGAATGAAATGCATTTTTTAACAAAAACATAACCAGATTGCACTAAGAAACATAAAATATTACTTATCTTAAAACATGTAATCTTCTATAGCTTTGTACTTACACAAAATAGTCGCTTGTTATTAAAAATATTCTTATTGGTAGTCGTTTGTGATTAAAAAGTCTTTGTTCATAACTAACTTATCCAAAAGTTAAGAATGACTTAATCGCATCCTCACACTAATACATAAAGAAAGAATCAACAAAACTAGTAATAACTAAATTATCAGTCATGCAGCTGCGCAAATATAAGTATACAATGGTACTTTGATGCCTAACACTAAGTAAAATTTTAGGCTCAACTAGGCAGGACTTTATTCGGGTGAAAAACATTCAGATAATACCATTGAATAAACTATATTTTCATAGGTGACGTCGCAGCTGATTTCAAATATTACATGTTTCAAAGATATTCAGGGCCAACAATTTCTTAATCAATGGAATTCAGGTTGTAAAATATAGACTAATATAGCACATAACGAGGTTGTCGATTTGTTAGATTTGTGGATGAAGGTGATCACTTTCGCACTATGATTGAGATGAGTCAAAAGTTTTACTCCACTAGGCATAGACACATTAGTTCTGCAGCTAACAAGAAGAATGTTGAAGGCCAAACGCAAGCTTCATAGCAAAATGAGGAACTCAAATTACTGCACCTAAGGTTATATGACTATTTTCATTAAATGACTGAAAAGAGACCGGATTTTGAAACCATTAACCTTCTTATTGTTTAAAAAGAGGAAGAACAAAGAGAGAAGCCTGAGTAAAACAATGAAAAAATGACATCAATAGAACATATAGAAGAAACACAACAACTCGATCGGAAGAAGAACCAACCTCTATTCTGTTTCATGCAAAGCTGGGGTAGAATCTGTTTTGAGCAGAGCAACAACAATACAAGAACAAAACTGCGATTAGGGCAGAAGAACGTCAAGATTAAGCAGGAAGAACAAAAAGAGTAGCTTGAATACAATAATGAAAAAACGACATTAGTACATATAGAAGAAACACAACAACTCGATCAGAAGAGGAACAAACCTGAAATTCTATTTCGAGCAAAGCTGGGGTGAAATTCTGTTTTGAGCCGAGCAGCAATACAAGAAAAAAATGCAATTAGGGCAGAGGAACGTCAAGATTAACCAATAACAACAAAAAGAGTAGCTAGAATACAACAATGAAAAAACAACATCAATAAAACATATAGAAGAAACAACAACTCGATCGAAAGAGGAACTAACCTAGATTTTTGTTTCGACCAAAGCTTGGATAGAATTCTGTTTTGAGAAGAGCAGCAACGATAACAACAAAAAGACGCGATTAGGGCAGAAAAACGTCAAGATAAAGCAAAAAAAAGTTGAGATTAGGGCAGAGTGACAACCTTGATCAGTTGGAATGGCGATCTTAGAGCTCAAACTAGGGCGTAGGGCTGTTGTGTTTTGAGATAAAAGAGACGATGGTCTTTCTGTTTATACCCTTCTGTATACTTTAATTTTTAGCACTTAAAGTTTTGATTTAAACGAAGATTTCATTTTTTAAATATTTTAGTATAAAAATGGAGGAAAAATTCTGCCGCTCAAGGCCCTCATGGATTTTGGGACTAATGAATTATTTTTTTAAGGACTAGATTTAATACCTTCTCAATAAAATGTCCAAATAAGGACCGAAATATAATCTCGTCCCAATATATACACTTTTAGATATGGGGTAATTCACTCGTCCCTAAATATTGGTCTTAAATAAGGTTTTTTCTTGTAGTGCTAAATCGACCAACAATTTGAGATACTTGTCTCGCATGTCCTTCTCGGTTTCCCAAGTAGATTCCTCAACTGGATGATGCTTCCATTGAACTTTCACGGACTTAATCTCCTTGGTCCTCAACTTCCGGACATCACAATTAAGAATTGCAATCGGTTCCTCCTCATATTGGAGGTCTTTGTCTAACACAATTGAGTCCCACTTAATGATATAATCCCCGTCACCATGATGTCTCTTCAACATGGACACATGAAATACCGGATAAAATCCCGATAGGTTAGGAGGCAAGGCCAATCTATACACTACTGGTCCTACACATTCAAGAACCTCAAAGGGACTAATGTATCGCAGACTTAGTTTGCCCTTCTTGCCAAACCTCATCACCCCCTTCATTGGTGATACCTTAAGAAGAACATTCTCACCAGTCTAAAATGCCATGTCCCTCACCTTATGGTCTGCATACTTCTTCTATCTACTTTGGGCTACAAAGAGCTTAGCTTGAATACTCCTTACTTTATCTTGAGCACCCTTCACTAAATGTACCCCCAATGGTTTCACATCTCCTACCTCGAATGATCCTATGGGTGATCTACATCCCCTCCGATATAATGCCTCAAACTGTGCCATATCAATGCTGGAGTGATAACTATTATTATAAGAAAACTCACACAAAGGTAAGAACTTATCCCAATGTCCTCCAAAATCAATCACACATGCCCTCAACATGTCTTCTAGCACTTGAATAGTCCTCTTCGACTGCCCGTCCGTCTGCGGATGGAAAGAGGTACTAAAAGTGAGTTGTGTGCCCAATTCATCATGTAATTTCCTCCAAAACTTAGAAGTAAATTGCGTACCACGATTTGAGATGATAGAAAGGGGCACCCCATGCAACCTCACTATCTCTTTCACATATACCTTAGCCAATTGTTAAGCATTATAATCGATCCTTAAATAAAGTGGGCTTACTTAGTCAATCTATCAACCACTACCCAAATAGAATCAAACTTTTCCAATGTCTTGGAAAGACCAACCACAAAATCCATGGCTATTCTTTCCCATTTCCATTTCGGAATTGGCATTCTTTGAAGAAAACCTGCAAGCCTTTGATGTTCATACTTCACTTGTTGACAATTTTGACACTTAGCCACAAACTCTGCTATATCTTTCTTCATGCCCGGCCACCAATAAATTTGCTTCAAATCTCGGTACATCTTGGTCACCCCCAAATGAATAGAATATCGCGAACCATGGGATTCTATCAATAACTTTTGAATCAAGTCATCAACTTGAGGAACACAAATCCTTCCTTTAAAACTAAGCACACTTTCCGCATCAAGAGTGGTTTCTTGTGCCTTACCAATCACAGCCTTCTTCTTGAGTTCATTCAAATTTTCATCCTCGAATTGCTTGGCCTTGATCTCTTCAATAAACATGACCCTTACTTCAATGCTAGCTAACACCCCACCTTTTTCTGAGATGCCCATTTGCATGAATTTAGACTCCAAGGTCTGAATTTCCTTAGCCAAAGGTCGTCTAGTTACACTAAAGCAAGCTAGACTACCCATAATCACCGCTTTTCGACTCAAAGTGTCTGCCACCACATTAGCCTTACCCGGATGGTATTGAATTGTGATATCATAATCCTTGAGTAACTCCATCCACCTTTGTTCTCTTAAATTCAGATACTTTTGAGTGAACACATGCTGCAAACTACGATGATCAGTAAACACCTCACACTTAACACCATAGAGATAATGCCGCCAAATCTTAAGAGCAAACACTACTGCTGCCAACTCCAAATCATGTGTTGGATAATTCCTCTCAGGCACCTTCAACTGACGCGAGGCATAAGCTATAACATTCTTATCCTGCATCAACACATCACCCAAACCAGAGTGTGAAGCATCACAATAAACAATAAAATCTTTACCTTTCACCGGTAGTGCTAGGATATGTCTTGTGGTCAAGAGAGTTTTGATCTTTTGAAAGCTATTATCACACTTTTCAATCCATTCAAATGGTATCTCCTTTTTGGTCAAATTTGTCAAGTGAGTGGCAATAGAAGTAAAGTTCTTCACAAATTGACGATAGTAGCTAGCGAGCCACACAAAACTCCTAACTTTCGTCACAGAGCTAGGCTGAACCCAATTCTTAACCGTCTCAATCTTTTGGGGATCTACCATTACCCCTTCTTTTGAAACTACATGCCCCAAAAATACAACCGAAGTCAACATTCACACTTAGAAAATTTAGCATACAACCTTTGTTTCCCAAGAACACTCAGAACAATACGAAGATGGTCGGCATGCTCTTCCTCACTTTTCGAATAGACGAAAATATCATCAATAAAGACTATGACGAATGAATCAAGAAATGGCTTGAACAACTCATTCATTAAACTCATAAAAGCGGCAGGCGCATTAGTCAAACCAAAAGACATAACTAGAAACTCATAGTGCTCGTAGCGGGTTCTAAACGCCGTCTTGGGCACATCCTCAGGCCTAATTTTTAACTGATGGTAACCAGACCTTAGATCAACCTTAGAGAAAATGGATGCACCTTGCAATTGGTCAAAAAGATCATCTATTCGAGGCAAGTGATACTTATTTCTAATGGTGACCCTATTTAATTGCTGGAAATCTTTACACATTCTCATGCTACCATCATTTTTCTTAACAAACAAAACTGGAGCACCTTATGGGGAAACACTAGGATGGATAAATCCTTTATCAAAAATCTCTTGGATTTGAGCCTTAATCTCTTTTAATTCCGCTTGGGCCATGCGATACGGAGGGATGGAAATGGGACGAGTACCAGGTTCTAAATTAATGCAGAAGTCTATATCTCTATCAGGAGGCATACTAGGCAGATCATTAGGAAACACTTCTCTAAATTCTGATACCACATGAATAGATTCAATAGATGGAGACTTAACCTCGACATCCCGAATATGAGCCAAATAAGCCAAACAACCCTGCCCCACCAGTTTTCTAGCCTGAATAGAGGATATGATCTTAGCTTTCTTAGGCCTGTATACCCTTTCCCACTCTAACTTTTCCCTTCCCGAAATTTCTAGAGTTACAGACTTAGTGTTACAATTAAGCACAACATAATAGGGGGACAACCAAGTCATGCCTAAGATTATATCACAGACTTTCCAACTGGGGTAGAAACATGGAAAGGGGCATCAAGTATATCACAATTCATACAAATTCTGAGGCAAATCTCACAGATACATAAGAATAAGTAGAACCCAGATAAAATAACACATTAGCCATCCGGTCACAGACAAGAATAGTACCTGTGATCACCATGTCAGACGCCTCTACTTCATTCTTGCCCGGAAAGGCGTAACACTGAGCCCTATCTTTATCACAGACGACTTCTCTGCCTGGCTGCACTGTACCTCTGGTTGTATTACCATTTCCCCTACCTCCGCGGCCTGGCTAATTTCCTCCTCGCCCACCTTGTGGACGTCTTCTACCATTATTACCATTTCCTGTGGGTACCACTACTCTAGACGGTTGCTGCACTGAATCTAACACTCGTGGATAGGGACAATATCTCCTCATATGCCCAGGTTCTCCACAATTGTAACATTAACGGTAAATAGATGGTCTGCTGCCGCCGAAGGTGCGGCTCCCTGGCTATCCTGAATCAAATTATGAGGTGGAGTTCCTAAGTAATTACCTGTAGAGGCAGGCATGACAGACTGAATTGCCCTGGCTGCAAGAGTTGGCCTCCCTGCCCCTTTGGAGTAAGAGACTTGAAAGTTACCCGAGTTCTTGGCCCTTTTTACCAATGCCTTAGCCTGACCGTCTCGCCTCACCCCCTCTACTTTCTTAACTAAGTATGTCACCTCATTAAAGCTTCTCTCTACAGAGGTCATGTAAACAAATAATACCTGCAACTCAAAATTTAGTCCATTAATAAATAAACGGATCCTCTCCTCCTCAATAGTCACCACTTGAGTAGCATATTTAGACAAAACATGGAACTTGGCCTCATAAGCAGCCACCGACATACCAACTTGCTCCAAAGCCATGAACTCATCTTTCTTACGATCTCTCAAGGTCCGAGGCACATACTTCTCTAAGAACAAGGCATGAAACTGAGTCCAAGTGAGTGGAGGTAAAACTGAAGATCTACATTCCATATAAGCTCTCTACCACTACTTAGCCTCACCTTGAAGCTGAAACGTCACGAACTCAACCCCATGCTGATGGACAATTCCCAACTTATGAAGCCTCTTGTAGCAATCTAGGATGAACTTAAATGCATCCTCACTCTCGGAACCATGGAACACAGGCAGTTTCAACTTCAAGAACTTGGTCAACATCTCATGTTCATTACTAGTAATAACATGACCCAATAAAGGATGAAAGAAAGCATAATTACCTACATTCCCTCCCACCTTGAGGATAGTGATAGCAATAAGAGGATTGGCGGGAGCTTGAGTTTCTTGAACAGAGGGAAGCACTCTAGACCAACCAACCCTTTAAAGAATGACATGATCTGCTGAGCTAACACTGGGTCTATGGGAGGAATACATGTTGTCTCAGCCTGCACCTCTTCCTCTTGTCCAATATCCTCAACATTTTCAACCTCGATTATTCTTCTATCTCTTCCTGATGCACGGGAGGAGCCTCATTCCTGGGAGCATTTTTAATCGGTGTTCCATCCCTAGTAGGCGCTACCCTTCCTCGCCCTCTTCCCTTAGCTTTTCCTCTACCCCTGCCTCGACCGCGACCGCGACCTCTTGCTGCAGATTCTTCAGCTGGAGCATTGACGGGAGCTACAAGCCTGACGCCGTTAAATCTAGTGTTAACTATCTGCAGACAAAAGAGTGAAGGAGGTTAGATACCAATTTGAATCGATAGATACCATTTGGAATCACGTTATAGCACGAAATGGGACAAGAGAAAATAGAGAGATTTCCTAAAGTCCTATAGCCTCTCGAAGAAAAGTACAGATGTCTCCGTACCGTTCCGCAAGACTCTACCAGACTCATTTTGGTACGTCGAGATGAACGAACCTAGGCTCTGATACCAACTTTGTCACGACCCCGACCGTCGTGATTGGCACCCACACTAACCCTCTGGTGAGAGAACCATTAATACTAACTAATTAATACGAAACCAAGCATTTAAAGATACATAATTAAGTTTAAATAGGTAAAATTGAAGTTCCCATAAACTTTCAAAAGATCTAACAACCAATTGCGGAATTAAATGCTTAGAACCTGAAATTCAATGTACCAAAACATCTAACAATAAATCGGAAGTCTAAACAAGAAGGGTTACAACCCCAAACTAATGAACTAATAACTAACTAGGAAGTCTAAGTCCAAAATATGGACATAGACGAAAGGAGAACTCATGGCAGCCCGGAAGAACTAGTTCACCCTTGAATTCGAATAACGATCACTGATCTTCTAAGCGAGGTTTGTCAATAGCCGCCTGAAGATGCCATGTACTCAACAAAGAAAGAGCAAGTGAAGTATTAGTACACAACCACAGTGTACTAGTAGGATCACGCGGCTATCCCACTAAGTACAACACACATAAGCCATTACAACAATATAATAACATGCATATATCTAACATATACAATATTATCAACATTTACGAACAAGGTGTTGTTTCACATTTCTCAAGATACACAATTATATCAAATCATTGGTCCTCTCATGGAACCCAGACCCAAAATGTTAGCATACTGGAACATGGTACCCGATCCATTAATTATGCCGAAACGTGGCAATCGATCCCATATTTATGTCGGAACGTGGCAATCGATCCAAGTAAGTGTGTCGGAACATAACACCCAATCCATTCAACAAGCCACAATCACAAGTATATTCTCAAGATCATACAATTAAGTTATGATTCATGACATTCATCATTCAACTATCTCATTTAGAACAAGTGTGATCAATAATGCAACATTCACATACATACACGTATTATAATGAAGCAAGAACAAACATATATCACACAATCATGAAATCAAAACTATCACCTACCTTGATACAAGCTTGAATTCCCTAAGAAACTTGATTCTTCCCTTTCCGGATTCGTTCCGCTTGTTTTTGGTCTACAAACAATCAATATAATACTAGGATCAATAAACAATACTTAATTACTCGGAATAAAGTCAACACTATCAACCCTAGATCAAACCCTTGATCCCATACACAAATTAGGGCTTTCTCCACCATAATTTCCAGATAGAAAACCTCCCCCATTGATAATTACCCATTAGATAACGTTCTATGGATCGAAAAATGGATTCGAGAGTTAAAATCTTACCTTTTGCCTCAAGAATGGTGGAAAACTTTCAAGAAAACCCCTGGGTTCGTTCCTTAGCTCTCAAGTTCAAAAATTGCAGAATAAAACATTTTTGGGGTTTATTTCTGACTTTAAGTCGCGTCTGCTGGCGGCACTCACCTCGCTACAGCGGCCCCGCCCTGGCAATAGAAATCCCGCCTCAGCGGCTTGTATGGAAATAGTGAGCAATTTTAAGAATTTCAAAGCCCCATTTAACAACACACCTTCCACCAACGACACTCAGAAACTACTCATTCCCGCTAGATCGATTTCGTGAGTTCTATTTTCCCGAATTCAATTCCGTAAAGTCATACGGGTTCCTTAACATCTTATCTATCTACTAATGTGATAAAATTCATAATTATATCACCCAATTGTTACTAGATTTCCTTAGACTTTAATGACTCCGATTTCGTCCAAATCTGGACTAGGTTGGAAAATTTCAAGTTACTACGAAAAAGTTTTCCGACCCAAAATTTTTCCCCATTGATTTTTCTATAACGACGGAACCCGGTCGTTACAAAAACTCAAAGATGCGGTTACACACCTTGACCAAATTATTTTAATAATTAACTTTCATTAATTTAAATCAAGAGGTGTAAATAGAAATTATTGGGTGTGAGGTACTCGAGTGGAAAAGACTGTTATGCCTCTAAATGTCAAGACCAAGAATGCGGTTACACATCTAGGTTCAGACTAATAAAAATTCAATAGTAAAAAAAATAAACAACCCATGGCCTGTAGACACAATATATCCAAAAATAGTAAAAGTAAGTATAAATCAATAAAAGCGATCGTGCTAGAACTATGGGACTAGAGGGATGCTTAATACCTTCCCCTCGGTCCATAGAATTCCTTACCCGAATATCTAGTTCGTAGACCATAATAAAGAGTCACTTCCTTTTGAATAAGGATTAAAAAACATAGGTGAACACCATAACTCAATTTCAAGTGGCGACTCTAATAAAAATAAAATAATCTTTAATCAATACCGTTACTCAAAATTGAAAAAAACCCTTTTGCCGCCGCAGTCCAAAAAGGGGTGTGACAAACATGGTTCAAATACTATCAATTATTCTACACCAAGACCAAAGAGATCAGTTGTCAGATAGATAATTGACATAACTTTCATTACATGTTTTAATTTAGGATATTGTATATTTTTTGTTTTAGGTTTTGACCATAATATATACTATGCATTACTTTATTATTTTTACTATGCATTTTGGAAATCAAAAATATGTTTTATGTTCAGTATAAACATATATATTGTTATACTTAATCTATTCCAGTTGGATACCAATTGCATATAGTGTTAGTCTTAATTTTTCAAGTTGGATATCAACCTTCATCAATTTTAGATTGATATTTTAATTTTGAAAAACACTGCATACACAAATTAGTAAGACTTAAATATTTTGAAATTCTATTTAGATACTAAATGCATACATTGTTACACTTAAACTTTTCAAATGGATACCATTAGAATACAACATTAACTAGTTTTAGTTTGGCTTACTAGATTAAAATCTTAATTATATATTATATTTTCAGCTGGATAACAATTAGATATCAATTGCATTGGTTAGACTTAATATTTTCAGAGGGATATCAGTCGGATATCATTAGATACCAGTTGCATGCATTGGTGAACTTAATTTTTCTAGTGGATACCAATTGAATACCACATGGATAAAATGGTTACCAGCAGTAACCAATTTTATTTTTTGAGTCTACATTTGAAAATGTTCTGAAATTAGAATTCATTAAGTTAAAAGACCAAAAACATCAAAACATGTGTTTGTGACAATTAAAACGCTAAATTAAAATTAAAAAAATTACGACTAATTTTTAACAAGATAGTTTGAACATGTCTTCTTGTTGTGTCCCTTCCGACGACATATGCCGCACATAACTTTAGACCTTTTGAATTTCACATCACTAAATCCCTTCCAGTGTTTAATTTGTGGTCTTCTTACCTTTGTTTTTGAACAGGCAACAACAATTTAGTCTTTGACGCATAGCTTGGTATATCCCATGTACCCTCACATGGAAGAGGTTCAACAGGAATTGCATATGCATCTTCAAAAAATTTCAAGCTATAAAAGGGATATACCACGTACTGTTAGTTACACATTTTATACCAGATTCATGCAAATGCGTATACATTTTATAATAAAGCCATACCATTATTGTGTAAATATTATTTAATAATAACTAACAGTATACCAATTTCATACCATTATTATGCATAATTCTATACCAGTTTCATACCAAAAACTAAACACTGGTTCATACCAGTTTCGTATCAAAAGAATACCAATTAAAACTAGTAATTGTGTTTTCTTATATAAATAGTATACCAATTGCATACAATTTTTTTGTCAATGTCAAGCACTAATTTCATACCAAGAGTGAACTTAACAACGACATACCATTATTATGTAAATATTATTTAATGGTAACTGACAATATATCAATTTCATATCATTATTATGCATAATTTATATCAATTTCATGTCAAAATTAAAGACTGGTTCATACCAGATTCATACTAAAAGAATATCAATTTCAAATTAATTGTAATTCGTAGTTGTATTTTGTTATATAAGTAGTATACGAATCATACAAGTTTTCTGTCAATATTCATATCAATTTCATACTAAGAGTGAACACTAGTTCATACAAAATTCATACCAAGAAGAGTACCAAATTCAAACAAGTTAGTTGTAAACATTCTTTAATTAAAAACTAACAATATATCAATTTCATTGCAGTTATATGGAAACTTCTATACTAAAATCATGCCAAAAATAAAAATTTCTTATATAAAAAGTATACCAAATTTATATTTAAACAGTATACCTTAAAAAAAATTTGAAATAAAATTGAAATATTAATACAACAGATTTGACGTTTTTATACATTAAAATTTCAGAAGATTCTCCACTGCTAATAGATTGTTGTGCCATTTTTTCGTATAAATTTAGAAAAATGTGCCTTTATTGTTTCATATCATATTTTTACCGTTTTGTTCGTATAAAATTATAAAAAAATTACATACACCAAATAATTGAATATTTATATTAACTAAATCTAACAAAATTACACAGTATTATTGATATACACAATACAAAAATACATTCGAAATAAACACTAACCTGAACAATCTCATCTACCACCATGCTTTATTAATATTAATAAGAAACCGTCCATGACAATATAAAATGAAAACAAAATAATTTTTTTTTGAGAGAAAAGGCAGAGACAACTACTATTTTGAGACGATAGAGAAAGAGCGAATATTGAGTAAAAAAGAAATTTGTTTTGATAGACAATTAACAGGTGAAAGAAAATGTGTGTAACTGTGTTGAGCTAAACAAGGAAAATAAATATACTTTTTGTTATAACTCTAATAAGAAATATAAGAAGAAACATACTAGTAGAAAATTAAGAAAAATAAGAAGAAAATTAAACAAATTATATCCAGAATATAAACAACTCAATATCACGAAAACTGATAACGATAAATTAGAGCAATTAATAGATAATATATCTAAACTAGAATATAAATATATTCAGTATTTAAAAATACAATGAATAACGAGAATAACGAATATAGACAAAAACTTGCCGAAATAATTAAAGCAAAAAGACAAGAATTGAAACATAGGCAAGATAGACTTAATAATAATATATTTGCAGGAACTTGTCACAAATCTATAATAGCACAAAGAAAGACTATTTATATCTAGAAATACAAATAAATAACTCAGAATATAAACTACAACATAATTTATAAATGAATAAAGAAGAATATGCAATAGATGAAAAAACATACGAAAACTATGACGGATCAAAAATAAAGATAATATTTTCTAATCTAGGAAGAAGATATAAGAAAATAGGTGACAATCTAAGTTTAATGTTAGAAAAAGAAACGGTAAAACTAGAAGATAGTTTAACTGCCATGATAAGAATAACAAAAGAAAATGAAGAAATAGATAG
>JAJOOR010031450.1:0-16666 GCA_036250505.1 Solanum acaule | reverse complement strand
TCAACTCACGAAGGAGTACTCATCCTAACCCAACATTCATTCATTTAGGGATAAGGATTGCTACTAAGTATTCTCATCTCAACTCACGAAGGAATACCCATCCTAACCCTCATTCATTCATTAAGGAAGCTCTTGGATTCAAAGATGAGAAAAACTTTCATCTAGGAACCCCATTCATTTAAGGAGTACTTTATGAGACTATCCTTACAATAGACCCAACTTTCATTCATTAGCATTAACTACCATTCTTTTCATTAATTCTTACATTCTTTCATTCATTCTTCACTAGGTGTGAGAGTAGGTAAACATAGTCTATCCCAACCTCACCTTCATTAGAAGTCATTCAAAGAAGACAACAACCAAGCATAACACATAAAGTCTCTTACACAAGGTCACCTTTCATGCTCTTAGACCATACACAAATTCACATCATATCACATTACCTTCAGATAATCAACATTACTCAAAACAACAATCTTCCAACTTTGCCTACACGGCCATGATCACAACATGCTTATAAAGTAAACACCTCCCGACAATCAAAGGTATCAAACCTCTCAATTTAACATCTACTATATATATATATATATATATATAATACTAGAATCAATAATCTATTCACAACTTCATCATCATCATAAGCCTTAGGTCACAATTGACCATCAATTCCTCATAATTCAATATAGAACAATACATAAATCAATAGCCCATAACAATCTACACATTAATATCAGATTATTAGCTCATAATCAATAGACCCACTTTAGACCCAAAAATTAGGATTTCAAGATATGCAAGGGTTCATGGAGTTTTTGATCTTGAAACCATCAATATTAACATAAATCATCATTTGAAATACTTTCATGCAAGAACCCAAGCCTAGAATTGAAATTGGGGTTTTTTTAGTGTTTTTGAAAAACATTGAAATCACTTTGATTTGGCTCTTTGATTGAAAGGAGAATCAAAGATAAAATGGCCATACCTTTGTGATTAATTTCCTTTGGAATTTGAGGGAGAAATCAGTAGGAACCCATCCCCTAGCTTGAAGCTTCATCAATGTCTTCCATGGAGTTCTAGAGAGAGAATTTATTTGAGAGGGAAGGTTCAATTTGGATAATGAGGTATAATTCTAGGTTTTGGGTTTTAACCACTTAAAATACCCTAAAATAGGTAAAATAACTGTTTATAATAATTCCCCAAACTACCCCTCACTTAGTTGGACCTTTTTAAACAAGTCAAACTTGAGTTTTATTTTTGCAGATCTTGTTGGGAAACAAGTCCGCGACGTGGAGGTGTTCCCACAAATTTTTGGAAATTAAAATTTCGAGACAGTAGAGTCCGCGGTGTCTCCGCGACGCGGAGCCACATTTTGGCCATTGGTGGAGCAGGTCCGCGTCGCGGAGCCACTCCCTCTATGTACAACTTCAAGCTGCCTTGGTAGCTTGTTTGGCCAAGGGTTAGGGTCCTCCTCGGGAACCCTTCGGGTGGTCCCGGGGAGTCGTACTTGGACGTTTTGACCCTAAAAACATTTATTAAGACACTAGGGTCACCTCCACTATTTTTAGACTCCAAACAACACATAAAAACATGAACAACATACTAGAACACACCAACACGTAAAAGACTAGTTTCCGAATGTCTTGGTCGTTCCTTGACGTTTGACTTCCAAACTATTTAAAAATGACTAATAAGTCTATTCTTCATTATTTTATCAAGTTATTAATGCATAAAACCCATGTGAGACTCTACTTTATCGTACTTCATTTTTGAGGGGTGTTACAGGAAAGAACGCTTGTGCACTATTTTAATTAAAATTAACATCTTGTTGACTCATAAACTGATGTTAGTTATGATGCTAATCTTGATTCATCGATAAATCACATGGCTCTACAACCCTTTGTTGTGGAAACAACCTATCTCCGCCACCTGTATTAGTAGTAACACCTTGATGATTCATAAACTGATGTTGGTCATTATTCATCAAGAAATCGCTTGGCGTTACAATACTCCATAGTGCAAAAAACTTATCTCCACTACTTTTATTAATATTCACGTCTTGATGACTCATAAACTGATGTTGATCTTGAATCATCAAGGAATCGATTGGCTGTACAAGACTCCATTGTTGGAATAACTTATCTCCACCATTTGCATTAATATTCACACCTTCACAAGGTTGGTCTAAGGATGTATGCTTACCCCCACTCATATAATAAACTTGTGAAAATATACCGGGCAAGTTATATTGTTGTTGATAACTTGTAAATTGTTGTTGAGGGAGATGACCCTCCATATGTTACAAATTAGGATTTATAAACAAAAAAACTTTATAAGAGAATAAAAAGGTTTTATATTAAAGGGGAAAGGAATATAATAGTTGATGCAAAATGTAAATATAATATATGTATTTGTAAGGAAAAATAATATATCTATGTGCTTATATACACGCATCAGGGGCTCTATCCTTTTGTACTTTGTTTAGAGATTTGAAAAAGATAAATGAAAGACTAGCATATTATAAATTAATTTCTATATTTGTTTCATTTTATGGATCTTAGTTTGACCAAATACAAAATTAATTAGTAAGAATGATTTTAAAACATTGTATCCAATAAAATATATGCATAGACCGAATTTTATTTAAATTTTTCATCTTAAACATGATACTTATTATATTGAAATTAATTTTTTTTGTATATCAATAATAAAAGATAATAATCTTTTCACTATCATTAATGTTTTTCCTTTAAGGGATTAGTCTTCTCCAATAAGATATCTTAAAGTGGAAATTTATTTATTATCTTTCTTTATTTGGAAGCGCTTTTCCCAAATGGATCATGCACCCATAAATCAAAATTAATCATGTTTGTATTTGTACTTGCTAATTGAGATTCATATTTGTTCGTATTACGTCATGCTGAGGAAAGATATGTGTACAAGGAGGGTCAGTGACCACTTGTTCATACCTTTTCATGCTTTTTTGGATAGTACGTACGCAATTGCTATTTGTACTACTTAGCAACTATAAAATAAAAGTAGGAATAAGGCATAAGAATCTTCCTTGAATTTTAACAAAAATATTAATTACACATAGAAATTATGGATATGTAATATTATCCCTCTGAATTTAACTATTATGTACTATTTACCATTCTAAACTATATGAGGGTTCTATTACCAACTAAAATTAATTATTTCATGTTATTAAACCCCTAAAATGTTTTGGTCCAATTTGTTTTGTTGTCTAATTGTAGGTTTTTCTCTAGTTTTATATGACAATTTCGTAAATAAAGAAAACTTGTGCAAATTCTCAATAATAATTTTTAAATATTAAAATGAGTCATGTAGTTTCATAAATACAAAAAATGAGTGCAAAAATGTACTTAACAGTTTAAACACAATAACAGGTGCAATTTTGACAATTATATTAAGAGGGTAATAGAACCTTCAAATAGTTTAGGGGTATAAATAGTATAGAAAAGTTCAGCTAAAAAACAATAGGACCCTCACATAATTTGTGTGTACTTGAGGGTAGGGGGGGGGGTGATTCTTATGTCTTGTCCGTTAAGAGTACGTTAAAAATTAATAACGATATCATAATAATAAATCATGAATGTAAGTAATATACATACTCATTATATATAAGGTTGTTATAGAGAGATATTTCTAAAGGTAAATATCCATGAAAAATGAGATTTACTAGCAAGCTTGAAAGATATTGGTGAATTTGATAAGTTGATAGTATAAATCTTTTTTTATTAGTGTGCTCCTTTTGTCACAATTAATGTGCCATTTTTTTGCTTTGTGAGATATAAACTATGTGAACTGATCTTGCCCATATTTATATGCTTAATTACAATAATTTGCCCACATGTACCTCGTGTTTTGAGCGTATTCTTTATATTATATGTTGTAATTGATATTGTGATTGATATTGTGATTATTGCACTATAAGACATGTGATTAGCCTATGCAGGAATTTTCATAGGGAAATTGAGCACATGGGATCTAGAATAGAGAAGAAAAGCATGGGTGAACTTCAAAGGATCAAGCATTGGATGAAATTATCATTGTTTTGGGGCTGCTGATTTAGACTAGAGTGCAACTGTTGGGTATTTGATGAGTCTCGGGTTGTCTGAGGACTCCATTGTTGGCTACCTTGTGAGGTATTACTTGCTTACTTTCAGTTGATGCTATTTCTTGAAGGGGCTTGGTTATTTCATTGAGAAATTGTAGCAGTAGTCCATGGTGTTTGGTTGGTTTCTTCATGTTTATGAAAGATTTTATGGTCAAGCAGTTTCTCATAAAGTTCTTCATAGGTGATAGTTGTTTCACGCGGCCGGATGGCTGCAGAGATAGTGTAATAGTCGAGTCCAAGGCCTTGGAGGATTCTCACATTAAGTTGCACATAAGTGATTAGTGCTCTACTGATTGCAAGTTCATCATCAAGTTTGAAAGGCGGGGTTAAACTGCACGATGACAATGTTGCTAGTTGTATCTGCGTTAATAACAGTGGTATTGGGGGCCTTTTTTGCGTGAGGCAGCAACTAGGGTTAGAGGGAAAAAATTGGGATTGTACTCATGTGAGATTTTAGAGGCCATATACCATAAAATAAGTTATAAGACTAGATAGAGAATGAGAAGAATTATGTAATATTTATAAGTTGATGAATGATATATATAAGTGTTGATAAAATAACGTGTCCTAAAGTGATACAACAACTAATCCTAGTTTTACAAGAAGATAAATTCATGTTATATTTTATTTATAATGAAGGATAAGAATTAAGAAAAATCTAGAAATTATATATTCAGAAATAGTTTTGTATTCATTGTTTGTCTTTATTATACAATGATATTTTCAAACTTATGTGCCAAATTGGTCCCTTGATGTGACACTAATACTTGAATTTAATCATTACAAATTGGTAATATTTCAAATGCTTGAGGGTAAGTTTTAATAAAATGTTGTTGGATATGCCTTTCCATAATTAGTTTCATCTTGTTGAATATGTCTTCCCATAAAATCATGTCGCATTTGGTCTACATGAAATTCAGGTCGATCTCCCTCGAATATCCAAGAATTCATTTATCTCTTCTATACTCCATTCTGAGAAGAACTTATCATCTCCAATATATGTATCAGTACTAACACCTTGATGAATCATAAATTGATTTGGATCATGATGCAAATCTTGAATCATCAAAGCATTCGTTGGATCTATAACATTTTGTTGTGGAAATAAGTCTTGTGCACTGCCTTGAGTCATCACGAAATCACTTGTCTCTATAACACTTCATTGTGAAAACATCCTATCTCCGACACTTGTGTAAGTATTAACATCTTGATGACTCATAAACTATTGTTGATCATTACATTGATCATGAATCATCAATGCATATGTTTTCTATATATCATTCTATTGTGGAAATAACTCATGTGCATTACTTGTATTAATATAAATATGTTGATGACTCATCTACTAATGTAGATCATAAGGTTGATCCCAAATTAATGCACTCCATTGTGCAAATAACTCATCTAAACTACATATATCAGTATGGACACCTTGATGACTCATAAAATTATGTTGATCATGATACTGATCCTGAATCATCATGGCATCGGTTGGATCTACATCATTCTGTTGTGGAAATAACTCATATGCACTACTTGTCTTAATATTAACATCTTGATGACTCGTAAAGTGATGTTCGTTATGATGCCAATCTTGAGTCATTAAGAAATCACATGGCTCTACAACACTTTGTTGTGGAAGCAACCTATCTCCGCCACTTCTATCAGTATTAACACCTTGATGATTCATAAATTCATGATGTTGGTCATGATTCATCAAGAAATAGCTTGGCTTTACAAAACTCCATTGTGCAAACAACTTATCTCTGCCACCTGTATCAATATTCACTTCTTGATGACTCATAAACTAATGTTGATCTTGAATCATCAAGGAATCAGTTGCCCGTACAAGACTCCATTGGTCGGACAACTTATCCCCACCATTTGTATTAATATTCACACCTTCACAAGGTTGGTCTACGGATGTATACATACCACCACTTAAATAATTTGTTGGTGAAAATATACCGGATATGTTATGTCGTTGTTGATAACCTGTAAATTATTGTTGATGAAGATTACCTTCTATATGTTACAAATTAGGAATTATAAACAAAAAATACTTTATGAGAGCAGAACAAAAGGTTTTATATGAAGGAGGGAAGGGAAATAATTGTTGGTGCGAAAAGTGAATATAATGTATGAATTTGTATGGAAAGTAATATATCTATGTGCTTATATACACGCATCGGGTGCTCTATCCTTTTGTACTTTGTTTCAAGATTTGAAAAAGATAAATGAAACACTAGCATATTGTAAATTAGTTTTCATATTTGTTTCATTTTATGGATCTTAGTTTGACCAAATACAAAGTTTAATTAGTAAGAATGATTTTAAAAGTTTGTAACTATTAAAAATATGCATAGACTGAATATTTATTTAAGACAAAAATGATATTGAAATTAAAATGATTTCTATATCAATAACAATCTTTTCACTATCATTAATGTTTTTCCCTTAAGGTATTAGTCTTCTCCAATCGGATATCTCAAAGTGGAATTTTTTTTATTATCTTTCTTTATTAGGAATCGCTTCTCCTGAAGGGATCATGTGTAGCGTAAATCAAAATTAGTCATATTTGTATTTGTACTAGCTAGTTGAGATCCATATTTGTCCATATTATGTCATGTGTTGACCAAATATATATGTACGAGGTGGGTCAGCAACCACTTGTTCATACCATTCCATGTTTTTGGATATTATGTACGCAGTAACTGTGTGTACTACTTATAAGCTACAAAATGAAATAGGAATAATGCATAAGAATCTCCCTTGGAGTTTCGCAAAATTAATTATTATACATTTAAATTATGGAAATGTTCTATTATCCCTCTGAATTTAAATTTTATGTATTATTTGCATTTCTACGCTATATGAGGTTTCTATTACCCACTAAAGTTAAGTATTTCATATTATTTTAACCTCCGAATTATTTTTGTCCAATTTGTTTTGTTGTGTAATTGTAGTTTTTTCTCCAGTTTTATATACCAAATAAATTAAATAAACTTGTGCAAAGTACCAACTTTACAAGTATACGACAAATTTTTAAATAAAGAAAACATGGGCTAATTATCAAAAATAAATTTTAAATATCAAAATGAGTCATGTAGTTTCTTAAGTAAAAAAACGAGTGCAAAAGTGTACTTAGTAGTTTAAACTCAGTAACACGTGCAATTTTGATAATTATGTTAAGAGGGTAATAGGACCCTCAAATAGTTTAGGGGTATAAATAATATAGAAAAGTTAAGTTAAAAAATAATAGGACCCTCACATAATTTGTGTGTATCTGACAATTTTGTCATAATTCAGAGGGGTGGGATGGGGCGGGGTGGGGGGAGGAGGATTCTTATGTCTTGTCCTATAAAAGCACGTTGAAAATCAATAACGATATCATAATATGAAATCATGAATGTAAATTACATACATCCTCATCATATATAAGGTTGTTAAGGAAATATATTTCTATAGGTAAATATCCATTAAAATGAGATTTACTAGCTAGCTTGAAAGATATTGGTGACTTTGATAAGTTGATAGGATAAATATTTTTTTACCAATGTGCTCCTTTTGTCACAATTATTGTGACATGTTTTTCTTTGTGAGATTCAAACTAGGTGGTTGGTTGTTTTCTTTGAGCAACTGTAGCACTAATTGGTGGTGTTCGTTTGGCTTCTTCGTGCTTAAGAAAGATCTCATGGTCAAAAAATTTCTCATAAAGTTCTTCATAGGTGATCATTGTTTCACGCAACCGGATGGCTGCCGAGATAGTGTTATAGTCGGGCCCAAGGCCTTGGAGGATTCTCACATTAAGTTGCACATCAGTGATTTGTGCTCTACTAATTGCAAGGTCACTAACAATTAAATGTATGTCACGTAGATAGTTAGTGACAGGCCTAGAATCATTGGTAATACAATCTAGTTGATTCTGGAGACTGGTACTTCTTGTATGTTATTTATTGGCGAAGGCAGTGTGCAGGGATTAATAAGCTTTGTTTGCCGATGTGGCTATTGTAATAGTTGATGCAAGTGTAGGTACCACCGATGCAGCTATGTCATTTTGGACAAGCTGATTTTGTTGAAACTAGTTCGTATAAGCTGGATTCAAAGTGCTTTCATTGTTTCCTGTAAGTGAGATTGAAGGAATAACAATTGTCCCATCAGGATAACCAAAAATGTTATGTTCGTGCATAGCATCGACACATGTGCCTTCCAGGTGGTGAAGTTATGGTTGCCGGCAAGTTTTGATGGGTAGTTGAAAGGGAGGGTTAAACTGCACAATGATAGTGTTGCTGGCTGTGGTATCTGCATTAACAACAGTGGTATTAGGGGCCATTTTTGAGTAAGGCAGCAGTTAGGGTTAGAGGTAAAAAAATTGGTGGCCATTTTTGCATGAGGCAGCAACTAGGGTTATAGGGGAAAAAATTCAAATCGTACTTGTATGAGCTTTTAGAGCCCTGAACCCTTCTTCTTTATGTTTCTACAGAGAGAAATATTTTGGAGAGGAAAAACTTGATCTTCTTTGGTAAATTTAAGAGAATGACTTGTATAGGTAAGTTTTGGGGTTAAAATCACTTATATAGGGGTTCTAGGTAAGGGAAAAATGACATAAGTATCAAGATAAAATAATTAGGAAGACACCCAACTACCCTTAACTTACAGCGGGGGTCTAATTTTTAATTTTTAATTTTTGAAAAGCAAAGTTGTTTTTTAATTAAAAAACTTTATTTTTCTATGCTCTAAAATATTCTCTCTATATATAATATACCAAAGAAGATTTGAATATTGTAACACCCCATATGCTAGGACGACCAGATTGCAGAAAGTCAGAAGTTGCAGGTGCCACCAACAGGGACCACCCACGGACCGTAGGTGGGGTCCGTGGTTGGCCACCTGCAGCCCCTCCCAGAAACCCAGAAATATCTCAGCTAAGGGTCCACCCACGCCAGGACCTACGGACCGTAGGTGGGACCATGGTCTGTGGTCTAGGGTCGTGATTCAAGACCCCAAAAGCCATTCTTTAAAGCCAATCGACATCTGACCAGGACAGGCAATAGGTCAATCGACGATCCGTCAGTCAGGCCTATCGATTGGCCGAGACAACTTTTAAGTCAGGGGTCGTTTGGTCTATTTATAGTCAACAAAGGGTAGTATGAACATATATTTTTTGTGTCATAACTAAAAACTCACGACCTTTCCAAAAAGTTACAAGCCTTTGGAGAAGTCACAACTTATTGAAAAAGTCACAACAATTTGGAAATGTCACAACTCTTTGGAAAAATCACAACTCATCGAAAAATCACAACCCTTTGAGAAAAGTCACAACTTATCGAGAAAAGTCACAACTCATCGAAAAAATCACAATCTAAGTTAGGGATATTATAGTAATTTAACATTCAAGATAGGAGTTCATGCTTCTAAGGTTACTAGTTTTGACGCACGTGCGTTGCACGTGAAAATCAAACCATGTACCACACTATTTTTATAAATAATATGAATATTGCTTAGTAAAAAATTAGTCACTCTTAAAATCTCTTAATTACACCTCTTAAATAAACTTTCTACTCACTTCCCCATAGTGCATTACTTTGTTATTATTGTTTTGTAGGTGTTCTTACTTTTAATATAATATAATATAAATAAATATTGATATCAAATATAGAAGATATACTAAATTGGATGTTTTAGCTTTAGTATTAGATTAATTTAACATTCATGTTATGGAGTGTTCTAATTTCACTGAACTTTGAGATTGTCAACATTTGTAAATCAACTGGTGGGCTGCCACACAATGTCTTGTTACAATACTATTACATGAGCCTTGACTCGGTGAACAAAGGAGTTGCTGATCAACTAGTACCCGGTGGTATAATGCAACAACCTTGGGGTGTCACATCTCAACTCCTTGATCGCATGACCAAGATCAATAGAGCATGGTACACTCGTGAGAACCAAGTGTCCCCTCTCACCTTTAGAATGACAAAGGATTAGATCGATAAGGATAAAGAGTAGGACTAAAGCATGGCAAAGCTGATGACCCAGCTGGACATTTGTCAAAAAATGTGATGGGTAGTAGGTTGAAGAGTGTGAATGTTGTGGGTGTCGGAGGTTCGAACCCTGATGAGGCACATTTCGAAGCGTTGTACAATGAAGAGGTGAACTTCCTTACAAATCAAGGCAGAGGTATTTGTTCAAACTATCAAAGGCCGGGTGGAAATCAGGGTTGGAATAGGGATGATGGTTGGAGAGATCGTGATAGAGAATGGTGTGATCAAAATGCAAATTGGAAGGAAAGAGAGGTTGACAAAAATAGGTACATCCCACCTCATGAGCGTCAAAATCCTAAAGAACAAAGGGCAGACTCAAATGTCCGTACGGAAGATATGCTTTCACGCATTCTTTGTAAGGTAGAGCGGTCGGACAAATACTTAAAAGAAATTAAAGAAGACATTTATACACTTAATCAAATGCTCACCTCTCATTCAGTGTCAATCAAAAAACTCAAAATGCAAATGGGTCAAATTTCATCTCAATTGAACCCAGGGCCAAAAATGGGCCTGCCAAGTAGAACCTTAGTCAACCCAAAGAATGATCCTTGAGAGCGTATCCACGTCGTGCCACGACGTTAAAAGAGGCACTTCTTGGGAGACAACCTATGTTTTTGATGCTCTAATTTTGTTTTTGAATAATGGGTGTTGAATGTGCGGTTGAAAATTTCAATTTTTAGGCAAAGAGCACTTCAGCGAGACAAACATCTAGTCGGCGACTCGTTGAACAGGTCGGCGAGCCCGACTTAGACTGTTGTTGAAACCACCAAAATGACTGGGAGTTCTTTAAAACAAGGTGGGCTAATGCACAACTCCGAGGATCACTGAGTGGGTTGGCGACACGACTTACTTCGCTGACTACAGCACGAAATGAATGGTTATAAATGCCAAACTGTTTAAATTTTCAAAATCCTTTCACTTTCCTACCTTGGAACTCCCGCAATTCCTAACCCAATACTAGATTATTACTTTGTTTTATGTTTTATTCTTGTGCTACTTCGGATCTCTTCTTGGATTTCTCTGGATTTACTTTTCCGCCTAGCATTGCAAATTATTTTTTGGCATAAGATTGGTTTTTCGAACCCTGAACTCTATAGGTAGTTGAACTCGAATAAAATCATTGTTTTGTTGTTGATACGTGTGGGCAATGTCGTATGAATCATTGGATGAGTGTTTGTTTGCCTAGTTTCTAATAAAAATAGTAATTATTCAGCTTTAATCATGTGTGGGCAATGTCGTATATTTGCTTGTTGAAATCGATTAGAAATTGTTGGGTTGTGCTAAATTCTGTTTGGGTCTAGAGGGGTGAACTCTAAGTACCCCTAAATTGTGATAAATGGCAAATTGTGCCCGCTGATAGAGCGGTTGACATCACTTTTAAAGGCAAACGACGTCAAATGACCAATTTTTACCAAATCGGGGGAAGTATGAGTACTCTGAGGGCATGGGTAGTATGGGTCTTACCTTTATTTCATAGTGTATGAGTTTAATTTTGATTTCATGGGCTGCAGGTTTGAATTTGAAGATTGGGGTTCAAATCTTGCTCGAAGGGCCATTTGGAGAGCTTGGTCAAGCTCGTCGATTGGTTCGGCGGTTCACCTATGTTCCCCCACATCGCCTTTAATTTCCCTTAATTATTGATTGTGCTTCTGTAACATTTGGTGATACGCCTGAGCTCAGTGAGTTCACTCAGAGACTGGCCGAAAGTACTTATTTATCACCCTTTTATGCCACTAATTCCTTAAAATGCACTGTAACTTTGAGCGAACTACTTTTAGTTTGCCGATTGTGTCGGCGATCCACCGAAAGGCCCTAGACATTGCCGACCAGTTTTGAATTTTTGAAATTTTCATGCTTTAACTTTTGGCGAGTCCGACATGGCTTGCCAAAGTAGTTCGGTGATTAGCTGAGTGGTTCGGCGAGTCATTTTGGAACTTCATTTCTGAAATTTTTTGTGAAATTTATCTAACGTTTTTCTATGTTGTTTGCAAGAATGGCTAGACCCAAGGTTTCCGGTAGGGACAAACACCCTAGAAAGCATGCACGCGGAGTAGTTATCGATGAGAAGGCAGCTACCTCCAAGACCAAGAAACCTCCTCCAAAGGGAGGCAAGGGCAAGGGCAAGGGCAAGGCATCCATAGTTGTGATACCGGAGGAGGGTAGCACATACAGTGACTGTGTCCACGAGACTATCCTTACCACCTCCAAGAGTGAGGGTGAGTCGCAGGGTGACTCTCACAGTTAAATATCTTAGCGTGAGGATGATTAACTGCTACAGGCCCGGCAAGCAGAGCTACGGTCCAAATCTCGTCATGATCCGTCTAGCATTCCGGAGACGACCCCTCCAGCTTCAACTATAGGTCCTCCTCCAACACAGATGGTGACTCCATCTCCACTAGTTCAGGGTCCTCCTCCCCGTTTACTCAATCGGTTAAAGGTCGAAGGGATGAGGACCATACTAGAGGAGAAGAGATTGTCCACGGATGGCGTGGTGGATAGATATCAAGCAGTGTAGGACACTCTCAGGTTTCACAAGTTCCACATCTTCACCAAACCCCGAGGCCCATACATTCCTTATTGGCTCTGAGAGTTTTATTCATCATACAGTGAGTTGTTGCCCCAGGGGAAGAAGAAGGCTCGTGCCTTTAAGCTAGTGGACTTTGTTGTGGTCCGAGGGAAGAAGGTTAAATGCCAGTGATGATATCAATGCAGTATTCGACCGTGCCTCCGACTTTATGCATGACTACCAACGTATGATCAAGCAAAAGACCCTAGAGGACCATAAAGGTTGGTTGGCCCCTCTTATTTCGGACATCAAGTCGAGATGGATTGAGGCTAGAGCACAGATAGAGAAGAAGGACCTCAATGTAGCAGCTCGCTATTGGTTTGGTTTCATCAGCAACACTATCATGACATCAAAAAATGAGTCCATTATCCGCCACACAAAGGCAACGTATCTTGGGTCTATCATATCCATCAAGAGGATAAACTTGGGGCTGATTATTGAGAAAGATATTGCCATGAGGGCCAAGAAGAGACAAACATCGCTTTGTATTCCCGGTGTAGATCACCGAACTAGGTAGACAGGCCCATGTCCCTAGAGATGAGAAGATGGTTATGGAGGTGACACCCACCTTATGTAGTGACATATGGCGTATCGATGGAAAATACTACCGGGATGAGGCTGACAAGAGGAGGGCAGCCTGGGTGGATACATCCCCGGAGGTTGATGTTGAGATGTTTCCTGCAGACATAGGCTTTCCTTTTTAGGCCACCAAGCCTTTAGGTACTATGAGCTCTACTCCTTCTACGACCCAAAGTATTTCTGCTTCTTATCCTCCCCTTAGATCTACTGCTGCTTCTACTTCTAGGCCTCCGATCACCTAGGCGATGTTTTTCAAGATGGGGCATCTGGCCCAATCGGCTGATACACGCGCCTCCCGGCTAGAGGTTGTCATTCTTGGAATGATCGAGAGAGCCATTATTGTTGTATTCACACCTCTTAGAGCTTCGATCGCTGCCCTTGCTTTGAAAGAAGATGTAGGTGAGAGAGGACGGGAAGTTGATGATGAGCTGACAGCCTTGAGGGCCGATCTTGTGGGACTCTGTTAGGATGTGGACGAGATAAAGTCCATTGATTTGTCCATGCTCTTTGGCACTGTAAAGATCCTAGACCTCCTAATCACATATATTTCAGCTTGCTCTGAGGTGCCTCTTGCTACAACAGGAGATGAGGTTAAAGCTGATGCCGTTGTTGCTGAGTTAGAGGTTGAGATAGATTCGGAGAAGCTAGGGGTGAAGGATGAAGCTGTCTATGAGAATTTGGCAGACCTAGAGGGGGCCATGGTGCATACAGCTATATAGGCCTCATTGAGAGATGTATCGATTGTGGGATCCAGTAGAGCCAAGGATGATGTGTTACCGGGCACTGATGCCCAGACAGATGGAGCGACGGACATACAGACTTCACCCTAGGCTTTGCCTGGAAGGACGACCTTTTCCCTCCCTCTCTGTTACTTTTTAGACTATTTTAGTTTTTAGTTGCATTTGAGGACAAGTGCATAATTTGCTGGTGGGGTGAGGTATTTCCATACCTACCTCGTTTATTGGGTTGTTTTGTGAATATTTGATTCCGATTATGATTTTATGAATATTGAGCTTGTTGAGTTATTTATATATCTTGGTTGTGTAATTGTTGCCCCTTGTTTTTATTTGAAAGCGGTTTTGAACAAAATTAAAAATTTTCCGCCTCTTTTGTGTGTGATTGTGGTTGTTCTTGTTCAAATTTGAGTGTCGGTTGTGGTCAATACTGATGAATTGACTAATGCTCTTAGTTGAACAAAATGAATGTGCGGCTACGATTAGGGAAATGAAGTTACTTGAATAGTTCTCTTAATTGCACAAAATGAATGTACGGCTACGATTAGGCAAACAAAATTACATAGGCAATATTTGAATGGATCTTGTTGTGACTAACTAATTGTCGATGAAGTCTCTTGTGATGAGCATTGCACGCTAGCTACAAAGTGTGGAGTCTTGTTTGATAATTGTATCAATTCCTTGTGAGGTTGTTTTGAACATTGTGTGTGATGACACCTATAATTTTCCTCAGTAGTTGACTGATTGAGTGAAGCAAACAATTGAAATGATCTTAGTCCAAAAATTTAGAAGAGTGAGCCTATTTGACAACATACCTCTTTGTAGCCAACCTTGTGAGAAGTGTGAACCCTGCTTGGCACCTTTTGAGCCTACCCTTTTCTTGAAATAAACTTGAATAAGTTGGACCTTTTTACTCCATCTGCCATAACCTTCATGAAGTTTTGGTTTGTGTGAATAGCCAACTTAAGCCAACAGCCTAAGTTGGGGGTCTGGTGAAAAGGAAGGGGAGTCAAGAAGTGTGATGTCACGCCCTAAAACTACCCCCATGATGCGGACACGGGACCTAGGATCACGAGTGACCCCAAGATAACCCTGCTAACATATCATATGCATACTAAATAATCTGAAGTAAGGAAATACTATGCGCAAGCTAAATCAATCGATA
Source organism: Solanum acaule (assembly GCA_036250505.1). NCBI lineage: Eukaryota > Viridiplantae > Streptophyta > Magnoliopsida > Solanales > Solanaceae > Solanum > Solanum acaule. The sequence goes on along the minus strand of JAJOOR010031450.1, from coordinate 1,440 downwards.
AACTAAAATGATGGGGAATACCCATAACTATCTGAATATATAAAATTTGAGAGTTTAACAAATACTGAAATGTCAAACTCAAATGCTAAAGTTGAAACTAACTATGTCTGAAATAAGCCTCTAACTGACTAGGAGCGATGGGACATGCCACAGCTAAATCTAGCAAAACTGAAACTAAAGAATAAAAGAAAAAGAAACATGTATGTCATCACAACAAAAAAATGTACATACGACGACATTAATTTGGTGGCATTTGAAACGAATGTCGGAAAATCAAGAATTTAACGACATTTAAGAACAAAACGTCTTAAAACAATGACATTTGATGTCAAATGTCGTAAAAATGATGACATTTGATGTCAAATGTCGTAAAAATGATGACATTTGGTATCAAATATCGTAAATATAATGACATTTGGTACAAAATGTCACTATGATAATGACATTTATTGCAAAATGTCGTTGTTTTTAGCGACAGTTAGCGAAAATGTCATTTAAATGATGACATTTGCTATAAATGTCGAATATAATATGACATTTATTACACAATGTCATTGGTTTTAGTGACATTTAGTACAAATATCACTTAAATAGTGACATTTAATATAAATGTCGAATATGTTGTGACATTTACTGCAAAATGTCATTGATTTTAGTGACATTTAGAAAATATGTCACTAAAATAGTGACATTTGCTGTAAAATGTCATTGATTTTAGCGACTTTTAGCAAAAGTGTTGCTAAAGTAGCGACATTTAATACAAATGTCGAATATATTACACTACTAGAATTTTGTTGTTTGCCGACTTCAAAATTGGTCAAAATGTATTCGGAAAATTGAGTTTTCCAATGACTTTCTGACTACTTTTGAGTAGTCGGCAGACTGAGCGCCGGAAAATACTTGCCGACTGCAGCAGTCGACATTCACCGAATACCATAGTCACTATATATAAATTAAAACCCGACCATTAAAGTACCTGAACTGCTATTATTGGTCACAATTTAAAAGTGTCGCCTTTTATATCTCATCTACAACAACACTTATTAAGTGTAAGTTTTCTTATGTACAAGCTGAAATTTATAATCCATAAGCCAAGTGTGGCCTTTGCTTCCTTATTGCCCACGATTTTAAAGTGTTGCCTTTTCTATCTTATGTATGACAACACTTTGAAGTGTAGTCCTTGCCCATGTGCATACCACAATTTACAGTCCTTTGGCTACACTTTTAAGTGTGGTAATATTATTTTGGCTATAAAATATTTATATGGCACAATTTCTAATTAAAAAACACCAATATTATTTTGCAATAAATAATCTCAAACATTAAATTAGCTAATAAGTAAAAATATATAGATTTGCAATAAACTTCAAAAGATAGTATGTCTTGTGTACATACATACTTATAAAGCAATATTCTAAATATGTGTACAAAATAGTTCAA
>JAJOOR010031449.1:0-23827 GCA_036250505.1 Solanum acaule | reverse complement strand
GCAATAACAAACTCAACTTTACTCATATAATAAAGTAATATAGTTTCTGTGGGAGTTTCTCTAACCGACAACCACCACTATGAGCCTAAGTGGTGATATAACGTCTTGCCCACGCTGCCAGAACTGTCCTATACTTTGCCGTCATATAGAACACCTCAACTAAGTGGATCCACTAGTCTATGCTAAAAGCATCTTAAGGAGTCATCTAAAAAGTATGATCCTTTACTACCCATGATGACTACATGGTTTATGGAGACTTGAGTTAATATGAACTCGCATCCCCATATCGGTGCTCAATAATACTCCCAAATACTTAGCTCATATATTTTTAAAACAAACTTCTTTCTTTTGTTTGAGATAATTACTCAAAACTTAGCTTAAAAGCTCTCTTGGAATCGATGTTCCCTTTCTTGTTCAAATGTGAAAACATTTTAAATTCTTGGGAATACTTAGTTCCCTTATAACTTTTGGAGAAATGAACTCAACTCTTTACTCTTTGCTTAACTTAAAACTTAAGTCTTAGAACAAAGTTAAAACGTTTGTGAAAGACTTTTGAAAAACATTAATGAACTTCTCTTGACTTGCTTCTTAACTTCTAAACTTGACTCTCAATTTTCCTTGAATTGAATTATGGATTCAAGGATTGTGATTTGTGATAGGAAAGATCTCATGATGTTTAGGAGTGTTTTTAGATAGCGAAACATGAGAAAAGATAAAAAAATCACTTTTTGAGGGAAAGTCCACGACATGGAGATATATTTAAATTTTGGTCGTGAAAATACTTTTTGAGGCAGAATGGTCCGTGACCGCTTCGCGATGTGAAGGAATTTTTCCCAAATCTGGAGAGCAAGTTTGCGTCGCGGAGCCACTGCCCAGATTTGCCCGACTAATTTTCTTCTTCGTTTTTCAGCCCCAATTTTCCCAAACTCGGTTATTTTTCCCAAATTCTTTTTAGATACAAATAGCCAACAAATGTACCTAAGAACCTAACTCCAACCAACTCAATAATTGACGTAATGATCTCAGAAACTTCTTAATCTCAGCCGAACTCAAAAACAACATCAAATTCAAGAATACATATCAAGAACATTAACTTTCAAACTCTTTGAGGATGAATTCACGCTGAAATAACATGTTTGGCACGTGGGTGGACGAACCCAACGTTATGAAAGCCTCACATACCTCGTAGGATTAAATCCTTGGCGAAATCCACATGAAAATCTCCAAGAAATCGACGAACTTTGAACTTTTCTTTTCCTTTCTCCTCTTTTCTCCAAGGCCTAGCGTATTTTGGTAAAAGATTAAACTGATCTAATTCTGATTAGACCCTAACTTAATTACCAAAAATGAAATAAAACAATTGGGTAAGGAAAAGACCAAACTACCCTTTCAAAATCCGGGTTGGAATTTCCTTATTTGAACAACCCAACTTCCAATGGGTATATCTCACTCATACGAATACAGAATCGCACAAACTTAGCGGCGTTGGAAAGATAATTCAACAATATTTCCTGCGGTATCTGGAAGCACACCTAAATCATCCCGATCTAGGAGTTATGCTAGTTAGAAGTTTACTAAAAACCATACTTAACATAACTTAACCAAAATTTTAGATTTTTCCATTCTTTCCTAAAATGACTATTTCCAATCTTAACTCTTCCTAGTTCTTTCAAATAGCGAGATGTTACAATATCTCCCCCTTGAGAACATTCGTCCTCGAATGAGATTAATCTTAGTAGGCTGAGGGTGTAACATCTAACATTCAACTCAATACTCAACAAGCAATGCAAAAACAACATGCCAACTTATAAATGAAAGAGTACTAAGAATAGAATTCGTACCTTGGTCTGGAACTTCTCCGGTTTCAAAGAGATGTGGGTATCTCTTTTTCATATCTTCCTCAGCTTCCCAAGTAGCTTCCTCAACAAATTGATTCCTCCAAAGGACTTTGACTGATGCTACTTCCTTAGTCCTCAACTTGCGAACTTAGTGATCAAGAATCTGAAGAGAAATCTCCTCATAAGATAAGCTATCCTTTATCCCAATATCTTCGGTTGGTATGATCAATGAATGATCACCCATGCACTTCTTCAACATGGAGACGTGAAATATCGGATGAACTGCTGCTAAATTTTATGGTAGCTCTAACTCATAAGCTACAGTACCTACCCTTTTCGATATTCTGTAAGGGCCAATATACCGAGGACTAAGTTTCCCTTTCTTACCAAATCTCATAACACCCTTCATGGGTGAAACTTTTAAGTAGACCCAATCATCCACTTTGAACTCTAACTCCCTTCTCCTAACATTGGTGTAGGATTTCTGACGACTCTGCACTGTTTTCAACCTCTCTTGAATCACTTTCACTTTCTCCATAACTTGATCAACCAAGTCTGGTCCTATCAACCCAGCTTCACCAACTTCAAACTATCCAATAGGAGATCGACATCTTCTCCCATAAAGAGCCTCATAAGGAGCCATCTGGATGCTGGAGTGGTAACTATTGTTGTAAGCAAATTCGATAAGAGGTAGGTGATCATCCCAATTACCCTTGAAATCAATCACACAAGACCTCAACATATCCTCCAAAGTCTGAATAGTGCGCTCTGCTTGCCCATCTGTCTGAGGATAAAAGACAGTGCTTAAGTTCACCTTTGAACCTAGCCTTTTTGGAATGACTTCCAAAACTGTGCAGTAAATTGTGCACCTCTATATGATATAATCAAAACAGGGACTCCATGAATTCTTACTACCTATTGAATATATAACCTTGCATAATCCTCTGCTGAATGAGTAGTCTTTACCGGCAAAAAGTGGGCTGATTTGGTCATTCGATCCACAATCACCCATATAGAATCATGCTGCCTGCGAGACCTTGGAAAACCTGTGATGAAATCCATATTAGTCATCTCCAACTTCCATTCCAGAAGTTCTATATTCTGAGCCAAATCACCGAGCCTTTGATGCTCTACTTTAACTTGTTGGCAATTTAGACATTTAGCAACAAACTCTGCAATGCCTTTCTTCATGCTATTCCACCAATACAATTCTCTCAAGTCACGATACATCTTTTTGGAACCCAGATGAATGGAATATATGGAGCTATGAGCTTCCTCCATGATCCTCCCTTGGAGTCCATCCACCTTTGGTACACACAATCTACCTTGATATCTCAATACGCCATCTCCCCCTTGTTCAAAAGCTAATACTTTTTGCTTATGAACATTTGCTTTCAATTCAAGCAAAATAGGATCTTGGTCTTGCTTTTCTTTCACTTCTGACACTAATGAAGATTCAACCCCATTCATTACCACTACTCCTCGTTCTGTGGAATCCATCAGTCGGACTCCTAAGCGTGCAAGTCTATGCACATCTTTTGCCAACTCTCTCTTTTCTTCCCTAACATGGGCGGTACTACCCATAGACAACCTACTTAAGGCATCAACAACAACATTAGCCTTACCTGGGTGATAAAGAATACTCATGTCATAATCCTTGAGTAGTTCCAACCACCTCCTTTGTCTGAGATTAAGCTCTTTCTGAGTGAACACATACTGAAGACTCTTGTGATCAGTGAATACATCTACATGAACACCATATCTTTAAAGCAAATACTACAGCAGCCAACTCTAAGTCATGGGTTGGGTAATTCTTCTCATGGATTTTCAACTGTCTGGAGGCATAAGCTATCACCTTGCCATTTTGCATTAATACGCAACCCAAACCAACTCTAGATGCATCACAATACACCACAAAACCTTGAGTACCTTTTGGTAAGGTCTAAACTGGGGTAGTAGTCAACCTCTTCTTCAATTCCTGAAAGATTTTCTCACAAGCTTTAGACCATTGAAACTTCATTGTTTTCTGAGTCAACTTCGTCAAAGGGGATGAAATAGATGAGAACCCCTCTACAAACCTTCTATAATAGCCGGCTAAACCCAAGAAACTCCTAATATCAGTTGGAGATGTGGGTCTAGGACAATTCTGTACTGCTTCAATTTTTTGAGAATCAACTTTAATTCCCTCTCCAAACACAATATGGCCTAAGAATGCCACAGAGTCAAGGAAAAACTCACATTTCAAGAACTTAGCGTACAACTCTCTATCTTTTAGAGTCTGGAGAACTATTCTAAGATGACTAACATGATCTTCTTTATTCCTTGAATAGATTAGTATGTCATCAATGAAGATAACAAAGATATCTATATAAGGTTTGAATACTCTATTCATAAGGTCCAATAATGCTGCAGGTACATTGGTCAAACCAAAGGACATGAACAGAAACTCATAATGACCATAATGGGTCCTGAATGTTGTCTTTGGAATATCACATTCCTTTACTTTCAACTGATGGTAGCCAGATCTGAGGTCTATTTTCGAAAAACAAGAAGCACTCTGAAGCTGATCGAAAAGATCATCAATTCTCAGAAGAGGATACTTATTCTTGATGGTAACCTTGTTTAATTGGCGGTAATCTATACATATCCTAAAGAACCATCTTTCTTTCTCACAAATAAGACCGGAGCACCCCAAGGTGAGACACTTGGTCGAATGAAACCCTTATCAAGGAGATCTTTCAATTGTTCTTTAAGCTCTTTCAACTCTGCTAGTACCATTATATATGGAGGAATAGAGATATGATGAGTATCTGGCAAAAAATCTATACCAAAGTCTATCTCTCTCTCAGGAGGGACTCTGGGTAGATCATCTGGAAAAACTTCTGGAAGCTCTTTTACTATAGAAACTGACTGAATAGGAGGTATCTCAACACTAGAGTCATTAAATCGAACTAAGTGATAGACACAACCCTTTGAAACGAACTTTCTTGCCTTAAGGTATGAAATAAAATGACCTTTAGGCACTACTTAACTACTTTTCAACTCTAAGACTGGCTCATTAGGAATTTGGAACTTGACAACTCAATTTCTACAATCTATTGACACATAACAGGCATGAAGCCAATCCATACCTAGAATGACATCAAAATCTACCATGTCTAACTCAATTAAAGCAGCCATAGTGTCTTTGTGATTGATGGAAATGACACAATCACGATATACTCGCTCAGCTAGAATAGACTCCCCAACATGTGTAGAAATACAAAAGGGTTCACAGAGTTTCTCAGGAATAACATCAAACTTATTTGCAACATAAGGGGTTGCAAAAGATAAACTTTCTCCTAGGTCTAGCAAAGCATAAACATCAAAAGTAAAGACTTTGTTCATACCAATGACCACATCTGGAGAGTTCTCTTACTCATGATGACTAGTGATTTCATAGAGGCAGTTTTCTCCTCCTGCAGTACCGGAAGTAGCTCCTCTAGGTGCAGCCCTGTCTGGTGGAGCAATTGATGAAGATTGGGCTCTATTACCCTGATTTCCACTACCTTGCCTGTTCTTAGGGCACTCTTTCATGAAGTGACCCTTTTACCCACACTTGAAACAACTTGACTGGCCATCACGACACTTACCTGGGTGGGTTCTACCACACCTAGCACATGAAGGAGCCCAGTTACCTCCTTGTGCCACACTACCTTGAGACCGTGCAGGTCTAGCTCTGAAGTGTTGGGAATTCTGACCATTATACTCACTTTTGTTTCTTAGTGTAGGTGCACTAGCAGATGATGGTGCAAGTCCCTTTTGCTTTTGCTAAAAGGACGAACAGTTCACATTACTTTTCTGCTGCCAAGACTCATTCCCTATCTTAGCTTTCTTATTTCTGAATTCCTCCCTATCCCTCAGCTTCTTTTCTTCAACCTACTGCACATAGACCATTAACCTTGATATATCCATGTCCCCAATTAGCATCGCTGCCTTGCCCTCCCTGCTTGATAGACGGGACAATCCAGCAACAAACGACTCATTCTACTCCTCATATCCACAACCATCTCCGGAGCATAACTAGATAGTTTGGTGAACTTCAACCCATACTCATGAACACTCAATGAATCCTTCTTAAGGATAAGAAATTCTCATACCTTAGCCTCCTTCAGTTCTCGAGGGAAGAAATTCCCTTAGAAGGCCTCCTCAAAACATGCCCAACTCGCAGTTGGTGTATCCTAATCTCTACCCTCTTTCCACTGGTCAAACCAAGTCCTAGCAACATTCTTCAGTTGATATGCAGCTAGTTCAACTCACTCAGTATCGGCAACATCCATAACCTCAAATACCATCTTCAGTTCCTCAACAAAACTCTCTGGATCCTCAGTAGTGCTTGAACCCGTGAAACTTGGAGGATTCATCCTCAAGAACTCTCGAATCCTTGAAGTATCAGTCACTTCCTATCGAGCTCCTCTTTGTTGCCCAACCTGGTTAGTCACAGCTTGGCTCAACATCCGGATAGCCTCACGAAAATCAACATTGGTAACCTCTCCTTAGGGTTGCACTTCAGGTGCATTTGGTACCCCTTGCTCCTCAACATTACATCTAGTAGGACGACCTCTGATAGTTCTTCGTGGAGGCATGATTGTCTGAAAACACGTGCAAGCATGAATTAGAAGGAAACTTTTTAGAGATCAAACTCTAACACATGAAATGAGTGTGAAAGAAGTGAGAAATTTTCCTAAGTGTTGCAGCCTCCTAATTATAGATGTGGCGCTCTTCACACCGATAACTAGGACTCTACAAACACGACTTCATAGACTCCCTAGGACTCTTGAAATCTGTGCTCTAATACCAAGTTTGTCACGCTTCGATCCTACACCCCGGACGTGGTTGGCACTTGAGAACCATTGTTGACCCCAAGCGAACCCTTGGCCTAGCTTACTTACTCGGTGGAAGACTCTAAGCATTATTAAAATGATCAAATGCCCTAACTCAATTTTTTAATAAAATAACTTAGAATGTTTAAAAGTCAACATTCAAATTGGCCAAAATGGCAACTCAGGTTTTAGCATATGAAATGATAATGTAAAGACAACTGAACTAATAACTGTCTATGAAGCCTCTAAAACAAAGAGGGATGCCGTGACAAGACCCCAGATCATCCTAACAACTGAAAAGCTTATACAATTATGAAAAGGACACTACGAAAAACAAGGAGGCTCACCAACTGACTCCGAGTGCTCAACCAGATCAACGAGGCGCTGGATGCTGATCCTGGTTAACTGTGTTTGCATCATAAGATGATGCAGGACAACTGGCATCAGTACATTGAATGTACGAGTATGCTAGTTGGAATGCTAAACACAACATAGGCTTTAAAAGAATCTGAAAGAAACACTTACCTTGGCTTTACTCAACTCCTGAATAACTTAACTCAATATAAAGCAATAAACATATGCAATATATAGAAAGCTTGTAAAACAGTGGAAAACAACAAACTTCTTTCTTTGGTTTGAGATAATTACTCAAAACTTAGCTTAAAAGCTCTCTTGGAATCACTGTTCCCTTTCTTGTTCATATGTGAAAACATTTTAAACTCTTGGGAATACTTAGTTCGCTTATAACTTTTGGAGAAATGAACTCAACTCTTTACTCTTTGCTTAACTTAAAACTTAAGTCTTAGAACAAAGTTAAAACGTTTGTGAAAGACTTTTGAAAAACTTTAATGAACTTCTCTTGACTTGCTTCTTAACTTCTAAACTTGAATCTTAACTTTCCTCATTGAATTGTGGATTCAAGGATTCTGATTTGTGATAGGAAAGATCTTATGATGTCTAAGAGAGTTTTTAGATAGCTAGACATGAGAAAAGATAAAAAAGTCATTGTTTGAGGGCAGGTCAGCAACGCAAAGATAAATTTAAATTTTGGTCGCGAAATTAATTTTTGAGGTAAAACGGTCTGTGACCGCTCCGCGACGCAAAGGAATTTTTCCAAAATCTAGGGAGCAGGTTCGCGACCCGGAGCCAGTGCCTAGATTTGCTCGACTAATTTTCTTCTTCATTTTCCAGCCCCAATTTGCCCAAACTCAGTTCTTTTTCCCAAATTCCTTTTAGATACGGATACCCAGCAAATGTACCTAAGAACCTAACTCCAACCAACTCAATAATTTGACATAATGATCTCAGAAACTTCTCAATCTCAGCCCAACTCAAGAACAACATCAAATTCAAGAATACATATCAAGAACATCAACTTTCAAACTCTTTTAGGACAAATTCACGCTGAAATAACATGTTTGGCATGTGGTGGACGAACCCAACGTTATGAAAGCCTCACATACCTTGTAGGATTAAATCCTTGGAGAAATCCACATGAAAATCTCCAAGAAATCGACGAACTTTGAACTTTTCTTCTCCTTTCTGCTCTTTTCTCTTTTCTCCAAGCCCTAGCGTATTTTGGTAAAAGTATAAACTGATCTAATTCTTATTAGACCCTAACTTAATTACCAAAAACTAAATAAAACAATTGGGTAAGGAAAAGACCAAACTACCCTTTCAAAATCCGGATTGGACTTTCCTTATTTGAACAACCCAACTTCCAATGGGCATATCTCACTTATATGAACTCGGAATCATGCAAACTTGGCGGAGTTAGAAAGATAATTCAACGATATTTCCTACGGTATCTGGAAGTACATCTAACTCATCATGATCTAGGATTTATGGTCGTTTGAAGTTGACCAAAAACCATACTTAACATAACTTAACCAAAAACCATACTTAACATAACTTAACCAAATTTCTAGATTTTTCTATTCTTTCCTAAAATGACTATTTCCAATTTTAACTCTTCCTAGGTGTTTCAAATAGCGAGATGTTACACAAAACCAGCCAGAGGCCGAGCTAGAGAGACTTTGTTGAGAATGCTAGGTCTGTAAGGGAATTTCTCTTAGGGTAGTGTGACAGGTACGCCACAGGGTGGTTAGACAAGGATAGGGGTGTAGGCACTAGGTCAGGAGAAGACTTTGGGCATTCATGTTTAGGTGGGCTAGCCACCAATGTTTCCTACACCAGTTGTTGGTGCACAGATTGCTCCTGAGGTTATTCTGACAGTGGCTGATCAACAATTTTATTAGAGGTTTCAGAAGATGAAACCACCCTAGTTTTAGGGTGGTAAAAGCGAGGATTCTTCTGATTTCTTGACTTTGTGTCATGAGATGCTTGAGGCAGTGGGTATGGTGGATGCTCATGGTGTTTGGTTTGTTGCACTTCAGCTTCTTGGTCACGCTAGAGAGTGGTGGAGGAGTTTTGTGAGGTCCAGACCAGTCGGATCTCCATTGATAGAGTGGGATGTGTTCTCTTTCTCTTTCAAGGACCACTTAATTCCTTTGAGCGTGTGAGATGAGAGTCGTCTGAGGTTTGAGGGCTTGACTCAGAGTGGTTTTTCTTTGATCGAGTATGAGGCCCATTTCTATAAGCTTTCTAGGCATGCTATGACTATTGTTTCGGATGAGGCAAAGAGTGTTCGCAGGTTTGTGAGAGGGTTAAATTTCTCCGTCAGTTCTTATGTGTTCAGAGCAGCTAGAGAGAGGGCTTCCTTCCAGTCCATTATGAGCACCGACAATAAGGTAGAGTTGATGGTTTTAAAGGACTTAAAAGAGCCCAAGAGAGTCCATTCCTCTGGTCTATTTTCTGGTGCCTCATGTGGAGGGAGAGGTTCATATAGAGGAAGTAGCTCTTTTCAGCTCCGGGGACCGATTCATGCTTCTATGCCAACAACTAAGAGTGGGCAGTTAGCTTGCAGATCTTTTGGCCTCTGGCTGAGGTGGCCATGGTAGTTCGTCTAGTTCACATCAACAATTATCTGTGCCAAGATCTTACTTTACTTGTAGAGATCCAGGTCATATGATACAACAATGTCCTATATATACTCAGTCACGACCTCATCGTTCTTATTCAACTGCTCTAGCTAGGGATTAGGCACCTTCGACTAGGGGTCGATAAAGAGTTCAATCTGGTAGAAGTGGTAGGACTACTAGTAAAGGTCTCCAGCTTCACAGGGTGGAGGTAGAGGTTCTACTCTGGCTACAGGTGACCAAGATGGCAAGTGTTATGCTTTTCTAGGGAGGCCTGAGGATGAGACTATTGATGTTGTGATCACATGTATCGTCCTAGTTTTCCATCGACCTACGTTTGCATAGTTTGATCCAGGTTCTACTTTCTCATATGTGCTTACCTATATTGCTGCTCGGTTTGTTATGATGTTTGATTGCATGCCTGTGCCTATTCATGTTTCTACACCAATGGGTGGATCCTTAGTGGTGGATCGAGTGTATCGATCCTGTCTTATTTCTTTGACTGGGTATGATACTTGGGTAGACTTGATCATTTTGGCGATGGTAGACTTTGATATTATCTTGGGTATGGATTGGCTTTCTCCGCATCATGTTATTCTTGATTGTTATGCTATGAGTGTGACCTTAGCGATGCCGGGTGTCCCGAGAGTTGAGTGGATAGGTTCTAGTTGTTCCTACTCTAGAAAAGTTATCTCCTTCATTAGATCTCAGAGATTGGTTAATAGAGGTTGTTTGTCCTATTTGAATTTCATTCAGGATAATAGTGTTGAGCCATCTCCCATGTTCTCTGTGCCCATCGTTCAAGAGTTTTTGGATGTGTTTCCTACTAATCTTCTAGGTGTTTCTCTAGATAGGGATATTGATTTTTTGATTGACTTGGAGCTGGGCACAAAGTCCATCTCTATTCCTTCTTATCGCATGGCTCCAGCCGAGTTGAAGGTTCAGTTACAAGATTTGTTGAGTCAGAGGTCTATTCACCCTAGTGTTTATCCGTAGGGATTTCCTATGTTGTTTGTGAGAAAGAAGAATGGATCTATGAGGATGTGTATTGATTATTGACAGTTGAATAGAGTGACACTAAATAACAAGATTTTTGTTCCTCGTATTAATTATTTATTTAACCAGCTTCAGGGTGCATCTCTATTTTCTAAGATTGACTTGAGGTCCAATTATCACCAACTGAAGATTAGGGTATAAGATATCCCTAAGACAGCTTTCGAGAATCATTTTAGGCATTATGAGTTTCTTATGATGTGTTTCAGCTTGACTAACACCCTTGCAGTGTTCATGGAGTTGATGAATGGGGTGTTTCGACCTTATCTGGATTCCTTTTTCATAATGTTTATTGACGATATCTTGGTGTACTCCAATACTAAGAAGGATCACAATCGACATTTGAGGTTGTTCTCCAAAGATTGAGGAAAGAGAAACTCTTTTCCAAGTTCTGAAAGTGTGAGTTTTGTTTTGATTTTGTGGCATTTTTGGGACACATGGTGTCCAAGGTGGGTATTTGGGTTGATCCACCCAAGATCAAGGTAGTGAGGGGCTGGACCTACATCGGTTATTGAGATCCGGAGTTTTGTGGGTCTTGGGGGATATTACCGATGATTTGTGTAGAGATTCTCTTCCATTGCATCCCTCTTGACTACACGGACTCAACAAAATGTGAATTTCTAGTGGTCTAATGAGTGTGAGGTGAACTTTTCAAAAGCTCAAGACCATTTCAACTTCGGCTCTTGTTTTGACTTTACCCGAGGAGGGTGTGGACTTCACTATTTATTACGATGCTTCTAGAGTCGGGTTAGGCGGTGTTCTAATGCAGAAGGGTAAGGTGATTGCTTATGCCTCTAGGTAGTTGAAGACCCATGAGAGGAACTACCCTACCCATGATTTGGAGTTGGCAGCAGTAGTGTTTGTGCTTAGGCTATGGAGACATTATCTGTATGGGGTTCATTGTGAGGTTTTCACGGACCATCGGAGTCTTCATTATGTCTTCAGAGAGATTTGAACTTGAGGAAGTGCAAATCGCTTGAGCTATTCAAGGACTATGACATCACCATCTTGTATCATCCAGGGTAGGCCAATGTGGTGGTCGATTATTTGATTAGAAGGACTTCTAGCATGGGAAATCTTGCCGCCAAATGTGTGGAGGAGAGACCATTGGCTAGAGATGTTCAAAGGTTAGCCAATAGTCTAGTTCAGTTTCAGATTTTGAGGAGCTGAGTGGTTTGATTGCTTTTATTGTGTCTCGTTACTCCTTAATTGAGCAGATTCGTGAGCGCCAATTTTATGACGAGAAACTATGTCTCATTCAAGACAATGTAATGAGAGGGGAAGCCGAGGAGACTGTCCTTGATTCTGATGGTGTCTTTTAGATTGGAGGCAAACTTTGTGTGCCCAAGGTGGGCGAGTGATGAGTCCGAGATTTGGACTCATTTAGGGGTTTGGTTACATAGATTTAGTGTCCTCAAATGCTTAACTTATGCCAATAACTGATGTTAAATCCTTGATTTTCAGGTACATGGGTTGAGGAACAAAGTTAGGACATTAACATGCAAGAAGGACAAGAAAAAAAAGCCTAATGATCACCTAGAGAACTCGGCGGTTCACCAAGTTACCCCTGGATCGCCTTAATTTACAGACCACTGAGCCTAAAATAGGAGGAACTTTGGTGAATTTCATTTCCTATCGGTGAATTGCTGACTGCATTGGTGAAGGATGACCGTGTCATCGAAAAGTACTGATGGAGACCTAGGTAAATGCAGATTGGCGAGCTAAGAGACTAAAGGGTGCATCACAGAGTGGAACGGTGATCCCGATCTGGATCGCCTAAAATTACAGTGGTTGGTGGAGGAAAATGTGAAGCAAGAAGGCGAGATGAGAGGACGATTAGCGAGTCACCGAAAGGGTCGGTGAAGCTTGACTTTCCTCGCTGAATGGCCCAAAAAGTCACACCTCAACTTAGTATAAATTGATCTTTGGAAGAGAGAGAAAGCATTCAGAAATTGTGAGGAACAAAAAATGGAGAGCAAAAACACTACTGTTGTTGATTTTGAATAATTTTTGCACTATTTTCAATTGGGTATTGTAATAGTGAAGAGATTTATCATAGTAAACTTTTGATTTTTAAATACCCAGCTATGGAATCTATAGCAGGTATCAAATTTTGTCTTTTTACGATGATTGGCTAAAACTTCTATTTTGGGGGTTTGACAATGTAACCAATTGCTGTGTTTGATTCAATGGGTGCTAGTAATTATTGATTTTCGGTGTTAATTTGTAGTGGGTCTGAGTTATTACTATGGTTTAGCTTCTATATTGTATGTTTATCGCAATGTACTTCAGGGTTTTACGCTTGCTTGAGAAAGAAGTGTAGGGCTAAGGTAGTAACTTAGCATCCTTAGTTAGTAGGTCTTGATGGTTTCAGCTTGAGAAAGTGAAACACAAGCTCCATCCTTTGTTTCTAGCTCGAGAGAGTAGATTTGATGTGATTGTGGGCTGGTCTTTTTATGGAATGCACTGAGGTTTGTAGGAACTCAGTGGAAATAAGGTATTTTTTCAAGAGAAAAGTGCCTTATCTAAAGTCCATCCTACCCATAACAAATTAGCATGGTTGGTTAATGTTTTGCACCTGTTGAGTTGAAATTAGCAGTTGGTTAGTCAATCCCCCAAGAATTGCCTCCTTATTTGATTGTCTCTCATTGATTGTTGACGTGGTTTAGTAGTCCGACAACTATTCGTTTGGATTAGTGACAACATATTTTGAGTTTGGTTCATAGATTTCTAAACATTTTATGAGTTCAGCTGCAAAGGTCACCATCATAATTTCATAATCGAATTCAAAAGAAAGTTACTCTTTGTGGGATCGACCCTAACTCATTTAGTTGGGCTTATATTGATTTACTATCGTTGACACTTAGAATTGAATGAAGTGTCCTTGAAACGTAAATCAAAATAGTGCCGCTGCCGGGGAGTAGCGTTGTTTAGAGTTCTTTTATCGAAGTTTGACTTGTGAATTTGTCGGCTGTAGTCGAATCGATTTGGGCTGCATTGTGCACGTGTTGATTGGGCTGAATGGAAGTAAGAATCAGTGAGGCAGAGGTGAGTGGTAGCCAAGTAGGTCACCGAGATGGTATTGATATTAATTGTGTGTACAACCCATCCCAATCGGGTGAAATGGGTGCAATTTGCCTACCACCAACTGATGATAATGCAATATTTGAGGTCACGAACACAACTCTTCATCTCCTCCAAATGAAGGGACTTTAAGGAGGGCTGGTTCATGAAGATCCACATGAGCATGTGGGGAATTTTATAGATGTGTGCAGCCCATTTTCATTCAAGTATGTGTCAGAAGAGTCAATCAGGCTCAACTTATTTCCACTATCTCTGACGGGGGAAGTTAGCAAGTGGTTGGTTGAGTTACCAAAAGATTCTATCACATTGTGGGATGAGTATGTCATGACATTCAATGCGAGATTCTTTCCTCCGTCGAGGATGATGAAACTCAGGGATAACATTCAAGGTTTTAAGCGATTGGAGGGTGAACCCATCCATGAAATGTGGTTGAGGTTTAAGAAACTCCTACTTCAATGCCCAACTCATGGGCTACCAAACGATTTGCTACTCCAATATTTTTACCAGAGTCTTGATTCGGAAATAAATGAGTGGCTGATCAATTGGTTAAAGGGGGAATAATGTTGCAATCATTTGAGGTGGCTTCATTTCTTCTTGATGACATGACAAAAATAAATCAAGCTTGGTACACTCAAGAAGATCAAGTTTCCCCTTTTTGTTTTAGAATGACTCAAGAGCAACTTGATAAGGAAAGAGAACATCAAGAAGAAGTTGGCCCAAATGGAGCTACTACAAGAGCATGTGTTGGAGATTGTGAAAAAGCCCAAGGGAACACGTGGAGTGTTTAGAGTTGAAGAGGGTTCTTTCTCAGGTTATTCAAAGCTGAGGGAGAATAAAGGTTGGAATTCCAAAAGATACAAGGAGGGTTTTCACCCACGCTATTTACAGCGAGGTGGGAATCAAGGTTGAAACTCTCACAAAGAGGAAGAGCAACTAAGATACTATCAAGAATGGGCTGAGTAAAATGATTATTAGAGAAGAGAGGATGATAATGAAGAAGACCACACTCAATCGAGTGAGAGCCCAAAGTCAAAAGGAAGTGTAAGTAGTCCCGGGTGAATGATTTGCTGTCACACATCATTGACAAAGTTGAAGGTTCAGATGATTTGTTAAAAGGGATGAAAGCTGATTTTTCATCATTGAACAATAGAAAGAACTCTCACGCGGATACAATTAAGCTACTTGAAGGTCAGTTGAGTTTACTGTCAGCACAGTTGAAACCAAATATGACGGGGGGAAATGGTGATAGAGGTCTAGCTGTGGTTATATGTAGTGGAAAGGTAGAGGTAGGTGATGTGACGGGCAATGACGAAGCTCAAGTTCATGAAGAAGACAAAGGTATGGAGGAAGAAGAAATACTCATCCATCAAAGTATCGCCAAAGGGTCACAAAAAGATGTGGAAGAAAACAACCCAATCCCAAAAATGGTGCAACCTCTACCCAAAATATCTCCTCCATTTCCCCAACGCCTCAAGAAGAAGAACGAGGATGAGAATTTCAAGAAGTTTTTATCGGTGTTCAAGACATTATCGATTAATCTCCCTCTAGTGGAGAAATGCCGGGTTATGCCAAGTTTATAAAGGAGTTAGTCACAAAAAAAAAGCTTGGACTTTGAAACAATCGAAGTTTCTCATAGTTGTAGTGCAATTATGACTAAGGTGCTGATGAAAAAGAAAGAAGATCCCGGAGCGTTCACCATCCCTTGCACCATTCGCATGCTCCAAATTTCCAAGGTTCTATGTGATTTAGGAGCAAGAATCAACCTAATGCCATACGCAATCTACAAACCACTTGGGTTAGGTGAACCGAAATCCACAACAATGAGACTCTTGATGGCAGACTGATCAATTAAAAACCCTGTGGGGATACTATACGACATCTTGGTAAAGTTGATCGATTCATTTTTCTGGCTGATTTTGTCATTTTCGATTGCGAGATAGATGTTGAAATTCACATCATTTTGGGAAGACCATTCTTGGCAACCGGGAGAGCTTTGGTAGATGTTGAAAGTGGGGAATTGAAGATCCGGGTGAACGAAGATGAAGTAACCTTTAATGTGTGTAAGTCAATGAAGCACGCAAGCGATATTCACGTGGTATATACTATTGATGTTATTGATGAGGCAGTGGCTAGTGTGAGCCATTTGATGTGTATGAGTGAACCACTTGAGGCCGTGCTTGCTAACTATGATGAGTTCGCAGTTCAAGGCTACGAAGAGGTAGTAGCTGCTCTTTCGGGCATGGAGGAATATTCAAAGACTCTATTGAAGCTGTACATTGATCTAAAAAATCAAGAAGGTACTCCCGCAAAGCGATCAATGGAGGAACCAGCAAGCTCGAATTGAAAGTGCTTCTCTCCCATATTCGATATGGTGTGTTGGGGGCAAATAAAATATTACGTGTAATCATTGCAGCTGATTTGCTTGAATGGCAAGTAAAATTGCTCCTTGAGGTGTTGAGAAGACATATCAAAGCTATAGGTTGGACTATCCCTAACATAGTGGGCATTCCTCCCGGCATTTGCACTCACAAAATTCAGCTCGATAGTGAATGTAAACCGAGTGTTGAACATTAGCGAAGATTGAACCCACCAATGCAACATGTTGTAAAAGAGGAGATAATAATGTGTGGTTAGATGCAAGTGTGATCTACCCTATTGCGGATAGCATATGGGTAAGTTCTGTATAATGTGTACCGAAAAAGGGAGGCATCACAGTAGTCCCAAATGAAAAGAGGGAGCTTGTGTCTATGAGATCGGTGATCGGATGGCAGGTGTGCATGGATTACCAGAAGCTAAACACGTGGCTTGAAAAAGATCACTTTCCCATGCCTTTTATGGATCAAATGCTTGATCGACTTTTAGAGAGAGAATGGTATTGCTTTTTGGATGGGTACTTCGGTTATAATCAAATCTCCATTGCTTCGAAAGACCAAGAGAAAACCACCTTTACCTACCCGTATGAAACTTTTGCCTTCAAACGGATGCCGTTCGGGTTATGTAATGCTCTGGCAACATTTCAACATTGCATGCTATCTATTTTCGCTGACATGGTGAAGGATTTGATGGAAGTCTTCATGGTTGACTTCTCGGTTGTGGGTATAGTTTTGAAGCATGTTTAGAGCACTTGGGACAAGTTCTTCAAATATGCGTGGAGACAAATTTGGTCTTAAATTGGGAAAAATACCACTTCATGGTTAGGGAAGGTATAGTTCTTGGTCACAATATGTCACAAAAAGGGCTGAAGGTTGATAAAGCAAAGATTAAAGTGATTGAGAAGTTACCACCACCAATTTCGGAGAAGGGTATTCGTAGTTTCTTGGGACATGTCGGCTTTTACCGAAGGTTCATCAAAGACTTCTAAAAAATTGCACACCCTCTATGCAAACTTTTGGAGAAGGAGGTGAAATTCAACTTTGATGATGCGTGCATGGTGACCTTCAAATGTTTGAAAGAAAAATTGATCTCCACCCCGGTTATCATTAGTCCCGATTGGTCAGAACCCTTCAAAGTGATGTGTGATGCAAGTGGCACGACATTAGGTGTCGTGTTGGGGAAAAATGCAACAAAATATTTCACCCCATTTACTACACAAGCAAAACTCTAAACGGTGCTCAACGTAACTATACAATTACAAAACAAGAATTACTTGTGGTAGTATATGCGTTTGAGAAATTTAGGGCATACTTGCTAGGCACTAAAGTGGTTGTTCACACTGATCATGCGGCTCTGCATTATTTGATGGCAAAGAAGGATGCCAAGCCAAGATTAATAAAGTGGGTTCTGCTGTTGCAAGAATTTGACTTTGAAGTCAAGGATAGAAGAGGTTGTGAAAACCAGGTGGCTGACCACCTATCAAGGTTAGAAGGCAATGAGAATGATGAGCTCGAGGTAGACAAAAATGATGCATTCCCCGATGAACAGGTATTTACGGTAACTCTCCATCAAACTCCTTGGTATGCTGATTTTGCTAATTATGTGGTGTGAGGATTAATGCCGGAAGAACTAAACTTCTATCAACAAAAGAGGTTCTTGTTCAACGTAAAGAGTACTTTTGGGATGCACCATATTTATTCAGAGAGTGTGCAAATCATATCATTAGGAGATGTGTGCTAGAGGAAGAAGTCAACGAAATTCTCCATGCTTGTCATTCTTCACCGGTTGGGGGTCATCATGGTGGGGTGCCTACAGCTGCCAAAGTTCTTCAAAGTGGTTACTACTGGCTGTACCTCTACAAAGATGCTCATGAGTTTGTTAAAAAGTTCACTCATTGTCAGAAACAAGGTGGAGTGTCTAAAAGACATGAGTTGCCTCTCACGCCTATTCTGGAGGTTAAGTTATTTGATGTTTGGGGAATAGATTTGATGGGTCCATTTGTAAGCTCGTTTGGTAATAAGTACATTTTGGTGGTAGTAGATTATGTTTCTAAATGGGTAGAGGCTGTCGCACTACCAAAAAATGAAGGGAGAAGTGTTGTTCAGTTCCTAAAATGTTATATCTTTGCCAGGTTTGGTACTCCTCAGGCTATTATTAGTGATGGGGGATCCCATTTTTGGAACAAGCTTTTTGCGTCCCCATTGAGCAAATATGGGGTGAGACATAAAGTAGCAACTCCATATCATCCTTAAACGAGTGGCCAAGTGGAAGTTTCGAATCGGGAAATCAAGAGTATTTTGTCAAAGATAGTAAATGAAAATAGAACTGATTGATCTAGTAAGATAGATGCTCTGTGGGCATATCACACCGCCTACAAAACACCAATTGGTATGTCTCCGTATCAACTAGTCTTCGGGAAATCTTGCCACATACCGGTTGAATTGGAACACAAAGCATTATGGGCATTAAAGGCTCTAAACCTGGACTTGGCAAAGACCTCAAAAGGAAGAGTAGATCAGCTCAATGAATTTGATGAATTCAGGTTCAGGCCTTATGAAAGTTCAGCTATCTACAAAGAAAATATGAAGACATGATTCTCGAATCCTTAAGAGGGAGTTCCGAGTTGGAGATTGGGTGTTACTATATAATTCTCGACTACGGCTCTTTCCGGGAAAGCTCAAATTCAAATGGTCAGGTCCTTTTAGAGTAACTCGGGTGTTCACAAATGGTGCCATTAAAGTCGAAGGTATAGAAGGCCCTTCCTTCAAGGTGTATGGGCAACACTTAAAGTTGTATTTTGGAGAACGCCATGAAATTTCTATGATTGAAGTGGTGTATTTGGAAGATGCTTGAGAGCATTTCCACGTCGTGCCACGATGTTAAATAAGACACTTCTTGGGAGGCAACCCAAGTGTTAGTTTTTCAAATAATGTGTGCTGAATGTGCAAGTGTAGGCAATTTTGTGAGGTGAAGGTTCTATCGATGAATCACCGAATCCGTTAGGTGATCTCGATGTTGATCGCCTTTTTGGCATCAAAAGTTAGGCTGTTATACTGGAACATTAGGCGAGGTATATCCATCACTCAACGACACGTCGAAGTGATTGGGCGACCCGACTTTCACCGCCTTTTCGCATTAGTCCTGATAGCTCTGCGTCTTGGAGCAGTCGGTAAGGATTCCAACCCATTAGGCGATGCACCAAAGCCATTCGGTGTACTCGCTCTCGTCCGCCCTTTTGTCCATAATGGACTGGTTGCAGTCAGGAAAATTTGGCGAACCCCTGAATGTTCGGTGAAGCACCAAACAGTTTGGCGAATCCAACAAACCTTCGCCGAATGGGCACCTAGTGAAGATTTCTTGTCACCCTACTCTGTTTGTTTTAGTACTAGTAGTTTACTTTTACCTTTGTTATTGTTGGCTCTCTATTCATATTGAGGACAATGTTGGATGCTTTTGGTGGGGTGGTAGTTGTTTGGTCATTAAGTCCTTTGTTCGTTCAAAAAGTTATCTGAGTTTCGGTTATGATCAGTACTGATGAATTGAATAGTGCTATTAATATCGAACAAAATGAATGCGCGACTACGATGAGGCCAAATGAAGTTGCATAGATAATGTGTGAACTTGTTGCATCTCGTTGTGACTAGCCGGTTATCGAATGAAGTCTCTTGTGATGAATATTGCACACTAGCGAAAGTGTAGAGTCTCGTTTGATATTGGTGCCTATGCCTTGTGTGATGAACATACTTTGAACCTTGTGTGATGACACCTAGAATTTTCCCCGTTGATCCGGTTGACTAAGTGATGCAAGCACTTGAAATGATCTTAGGCAAAAAATTTTGAAGAGTGATACAATTTGACAATGTACCTCTTTTATGGCTAACCTTGGGAGATGTGTGAACCTTGCTTGAACGAACCCCTCTGAGCCTTATCCTTTTCTTGGAAGAAACTTGATGCAATTGTGACCCACCTCTTTATCCATTCACCCATAACTCTCATGAAGTGTGGTTGGTTTGAATAGCCAACTTAGGCCAAAAACCTAAGTTCGGGGTATGGTGAAAAGAGAAGGTAAATCAAGAAATGTGAAGAAGTCCCCCTTTGATCCATGATTTTAAAAAAAGGATGGAACCCCTGCACATAAAAAAAAAGGGGAAGAAAAAGAATAAAAAAATTATGAAATAATGTTTTGAAAGTTGCAAAAGAAATGGGGTATCAAGAAACTTATTGAAAGTTGAATAATGGGGTGAATTTTGAGCATGAGTGAAAATGCTGAAGAAGAGGAAGAAAAGTGTTGTTCAGGCCACATTTCATGAGGGTAGCAGCCACTAAGCCTAAATGACCATACCTTTACACCCTGCCTAATTGAAAGCCTTGAAAAGACCTTTTTGATCTTGAGTTAGCTGAAACGAATGTTGATTGGAAATACTGGCAAACCTATGGGTGAAGTCATGCATGTGTTCATCTTTGTGAGTGTGAGAGTCGTATGTGATTCCGGAGCTATAAATTGTTGAAGAATAGTGTGTGAATATGGAATCATCTTTGTTGTGAGGGCATTTGGGTACCTTTGTTGAGCTTGAACTTGCATTTGAAGCAAGTATTGTGAGCTTGAGTATCTTTGATAATAGTGAGTAACAATTTGAATCTTTGAGTGCACAATTGATCCTTGCATGAGTAAGTTGAGTCTTGTTGTGTGTATTCATGATTGAGTCTTCTGTATCACTATTTAAGACATCATTTTTGAACTGCTGAACATGAGTTTTACTTGAGGACAATCAAGAGTTTAAGTTGGGGGTGTTGATGAGTCCGAGATTTGGGCTCATTTAGGGCTTTGTTTACATAGATTTAGTGTCTTCAAATGCTTAACTTGTGCCAATAAATGATGTTAAATCCTTGATTTTCAGGTACATGGGTTGAGGAACAAAGCTAGGACATTAATAGGCAAGAAGGGCACGAAAACAAGCCTGATGAGCGCTGAGAGAACTCAACGGATCACCAAGCTACCCTTGGATTGCCTTAATTTACACACCACTGAGCCTAAAATAGGAGGAACTTTGGCGAACTGCATTTTCTATTGGCGAATCACCGACTGCATCAGTGAATGATGACCATGTCACCAAAAAGTACTGATGGAGACCCTGGGAAGTGCAGATTGGGGAGCTAAGAGACTAAATGGCACATTGCGGAGTGGAACGACAATCCCGTTCTGGATCGCCTAAGATTACAATGGTTGAACGAGGAAACTTCGAAGCAAGAACGCGATATTAGAGGACGATCGGCGAGTTCCCAAAAGGGTCGGCGAAGCCTGACTTTCCTTGCCGAATGGACCAAAAAGTCACACCTCAGATTAATATAAATTGATCTTTGGAAGAGAGAGAAAGCATTCAAAAATTGTGAGGAACAAAAGAAGGATAGCAAACCACTACCATTGTTGATTTTGAATAATTTTTGCACTATTTTCAATTGGGTATTGTAATAGCGAAGAGATTCTTCATAGTAAACTTTTGATTTTCAAATACCCAGCTATGGAATCTGTAGCAGGTATCGAATTTTGTCTTTCTACGATAATTGTCTAAAACCCCAATCTTGGGGGTTTGACATTGTAACCAATTGTTGTGCTTGATTCAGTGGGTGCTAGTAATTATTGATTTTCGGTGTTAATTTGAAGTGGGTATGAGTTATTACTATGGTTTAGCTTCTATATTGTTTGTTTATCGCAAATGTACTTCAGAGTTTTACGCTTGCTTGAGAAAGAAGTGTAGAGCTAAGGTAGTAACTTAGCATCCTTAGCTAGTGGGTCTTGACGGTTTCAGCTTGAGAAAGTTAAACCCAAGCTCCATTCTTTGTTTCTAGCTCGAGAGAGTAGATTTAATGAGATTGTGGGCTGGTCTTCTTATGGAATGCGCCAAGGTTTGAAAGAACTCAGTGGAAATAAGGTATTTGTTCGAGAGAAAATTGCCTTATCTAAAGTCCATCCTACCCATAACAAATTAGCATGGTTGGTTAATGTTTTGCACCAGTTGAGTTGAAATTAGCAGTTGGTTAGTCAATCCCCCAAGTATTGCCTCCTTATTTGATTGTCTCTTGTTGATTGTTGACATGGTTAAGTAGTCCAACAACTGTTCGTTTGGATTAGTGACGACGTTTTTTAAGTTTGGTTCATAGATTTGTAAACATTTTATGAGTTCAGTTGCAAAGGTCACCGTCATAATTTCATAATCGAATTCAAAAGAAAGTTACTCTCTGTGTGATCAACCAGAACTCATTTAGTTGGGTTTGTACTGATTTACGATCGTTGACACTTAGAATTGGATGAAGTGTCCTTGAAACGTTAATCAACGAGTTAATTAGAGTGATTCTTGAGGAGGTCCATCGTTTTTGATATTCCATCCATAAAAAAAACATTTGATTTCAAAAGTACCCTCCACACTCTTTAAGCCCAAAAAAAGGGAAATGTTTGAGCGGGATTTGAGGAGTAGTTGTATCATTAATCAATCTTATGCATGTGTTGAAACCCTTTGTATAACTAAAAAGATAATTAGCTAGTTGCCTCTAGAAGCATTTCGAAACAATAATTCCTAACTATGAGATACTATTATATATGATGCAAAAAACTCATGCCTGATTATCCTAGGTTCTGTGTGTTCTCCACATAACTACATAGGTAATATTCTATTGATAAACAATGGAATATATAATGTCAACAATAAGTGAAAACTTCAAAATTAGATTAACACAGAAAACATAAGGAGTGTGGTATGTTGAACGAGCACAAAGAAAATAGCCAAATATTTAAACAACCTACTTCACAATTGCAAATATCCTAAACGATGATCATACAGTTGACACAGAACAACTAAAGAACTTCTATTTCTTTTTCTGATGGTTCCCCGTCACTGTCATCATCATACTCGTCAAAATCATATCGAGAATTGAACGTATCTTACAAGGTCATATCTATCACTTTTATAAAGTTGATAACAAAGTTACATTAAGGAATCATCATATGCACACCTTTAAAATCAGTGAAATATACAAAATGTACAAATAGTAGCTTTCACAGTTATATGAGCTGGATCAACATTCAAATTGGAGATCCCATCATAGTCTCTTGCACAAAGTTGGAACACCTCCCCAAATTTCCATCACTTTGACGAGTATAATCACAAATATCTGTGGAGCCAACCCCATCAAACACCTCCACAAACATGAACATAGAATAGAAATCTACTCGTAGGTGGCTTTCTTGTGTATTATAAATAGATTTTGGTTAATAATGGTAAGTTTCCTAATAATGAGTAATATTAATATTTACTAAGGGGCCGTTTGGTATTGTTTGTTAGAATAATGCTAAATGAAGTGTATTAATAATTCTTGCATTAACTATATATAGATTATATCTTATGTAATGTATTAGAAGTTCTTGCATAAAAATATTTGTTTACAAGATATTCTTCACAATTATTGTGACGACCCAAGTCAACACCATGGACATGACCGGCACTCGAAAATCATTGTTGGCCCCCAAGAGAACCCTCATCCTGGCTGACTACAAGCGGAAGACTAACTCAACCATACATAAGCTTAAAACTGAATTAAATTCATTGAACTCGACTATTCAACTTTAAAAAGTCCGAACAATATT